>BQNB010021794.1:0-60088 GCA_026074375.1 Tanacetum coccineum | reverse complement strand
GTTCCACGCACCAAACCACAACAGTTTCGGACCAACATGCATCCGCTATAGCCCAAAATCCCCCGGTTAACCCAAACCCTGATTCGGTTTACCCCATGGTTACGCGTTTTCGTGTCGGGACTAACCGTCCCACTGAGCGTCTTATTTACATGTGTCTTCGGTCTCTCCTTTACCAAAATCTTATCATGATGCGTTTAATGATCCAAACTGGCAAAATGCTATGCGAGATGAATATATTGCGCTTATTAAAAACAAAACTTGGACTTTAGTACCTAGACCACCGGATACCAATATCGTGCGTTGTATGTGGCTTTTTCGCCACAAGTATCTGGCGGATGGCATGCTTAGTCGCTAAAAAGCACGTCTTGTAGCGAATGGTAGTTACCAGTTAGAGGAGGTTGATGTTGATGAGACTTTCAGTCCAGTTGTTAAACTGTGTACTATTCGGACTGTTCTTAGTCTAGCTGCTTTTCGACATTGGCCGATTCATCAAATCAATGTCAAGAATGCTTTCTTACATGGTGATCTTTCTGAGACTGTTTATATGCATCAACCTTGACACGTTTAAAGAATCGTAGATCCGGTGGTCGGGGAGACTCAAACCATGTAATAGCCCTTTCTAGTGAGAGAGTGTAGAAAGAGAAACAAATGTGTGTGTTATTAGAATGAAATATAAAATGTTACAAGAGTCTCACCCCTCCATAGAAGCAATGGAGGGGTATTTATACCACCATCTATACATAAGTTTACTAAAATGCCTATTCTAGTCCCTACGTATGGTGGTATGTTAAACTATGATAATTTTGTAACGTCGTCACATAAAATGAAATCCTAACAATATTCCCCCATGGAACGATATACGGAATTACTTACAATATTTTCCTAACAAGTACATAATGATTAAGAACAAGAACTTCCAAAAAGCTTCCAATGCTGATGATGTCTTCTGTGGCCTTTGACTTCAAGTCTACACTCCAATACGAATCATCTTTGTAGTACCTTGTAGGAGAAATACTGTGATAGGCATGAACTAAGTAACCCATACACTTCTGGTTAAGGAGAAGCTTCTGAATTAGCTTCATCCTAGTTCATGCCACATATTCTTTATTATGAAGCATTAATAGCTTCCCTCTAAACAAGCAATCCTCTCTTGAGTAGTTTCAAAGCTTTCTTTCAAACTTACAATGATTAAATTCACAACGGAATTAGTAGGATACCCACATCAAATGTTACTACTTCTTTAATAATAAGCTTAGTGATTATTCGTTATGGGGATCATCAAAATAGATCAGCAACATATCTTCTCACGCTTGAATAATTCTTCTCACATTTCTTCCCACTGGAAGCTCAAGTAATGCATACCAAATGTATCAAGATATCTCTTCCCCCATGTAGTTGAAAAGATGCAACCAGTCTCATTGTATGAAGCCCAAAAACCCGAAGTACACACTTTATCCCATTCATGATGTCGAAACTGTAGCATCAAAGTCAATTAAGTCTCGGACGTGCGCATTTCTTCCTTCAGGATAATGATGATATTTCTTGTAACACCCAAGGTTAACTAAGTCCCGGATGTAGACAATTAAACCCTCCAAGTAGTCGAAATGATAACACCAATGTCAACTAAGTCCCGGATGAACTCATTTCTTCTTGCGGGATACTGACTATCTAGAGGAATCATCATACCATTGTGTACCTCTTTTATCATCAGAAACTATTTCTTACATCTCTTCCCCCATGTAGCTGGAATAATACACCAAAAGCCACGAGTTAAAACACTGATTTTCACTACGGTTATGACATATGTCTTCCCAGAATGACCTTAAATAAGAAAAAGGTATGAAGTTCATCACGTGTACTCGTTGTGCGTTCAGATGTATGTCTCCTTCCCCCCTTGCTGGTTTTGATACCTTAGAATCAGCAAAACGTTGTACGCACATATACTTGAAATCTTATGAGAATAATAAATTAGCTCACATCAATCCTGTGAGAATCAACTGCTGATCAAGTCTTCACTCATAAACTCTCTCTGACTATCTTTACCGACCCCTTTGTTGGCTATATAAAGTGACCACTGATGGAGTAAACCTGATATATCAAACTTGAAACTGAAGTAGAATTCCCCGTTCTTGTGACTTAAGTTTGCACTAATATTAGAAGAACGGTGTAGAGAATTTGTGCTCCATGAAAATCTCTAAGTACTCAATACTCCCCCAAAGTATGAGACATTCATCACCTCTTGCGATTATCCACAACGTCTTCAGCGTGTGACACTGAGTACTACAACGTAACACCTTTAAGTGATAGTTATTCAGGTCTTCAACCATCCACCCCGACTTCTGGAAACTAGATAAACCAAGTCTTCAACTTATATCTTAAGCACAAGCAAGTTATCATTGAAAGTCATGCATCCAACCACCCCGACTTCAAGATAAAAATAAGTACACGCCATCGTGAAATCCAACTTTAACCTCAAATAAGTGATATCAAATCAACTTCGTAGTCACTTAGAAAAGTTAATACCAAATCTATAAATTAAAATTTAAGCTTCAATGATTCTTTACAAAATCGATCCCGGTCTCGTCACTTAAACAAATTGTCACTTTGTCACTTTTAACCCTAAATGCAATCAAATGACCAAAAATTGTACCAAAGTTTGGACAAGATCAAATCACACGTCCATTTGACTAAATTTGGTATAGTACAAATCATTCTTTGGTTAACCCACCAATCACCATCAGATTCTCGACCCAGCATTTGTACACGGCTAAGTATCAAATTAAAATAAGTCCCATCCCAACAACTTTAAATCTCGACCCACTATATTATTGAGTTAAGACCAGCCTGCCATCATTTATAACAAAGGCCCACTTCAAAATCCTAATACTCGGCCTAGTACAAATTAGTATACCCGATCCATACTACTGATTTTGGGATATATAACACACCCCTAAATATTATGTAGACCCCAACCTATCACACACATAAATCACACGCAGTCACACAACAACCACAATAGAAACCTACGTTCCAAATTTTCATTCTTCAAAAAATAGTTCACTTCTCCATCTGTAAACCTTAATAAGAAATAATCCACTCAATACTCAACCATCAAATCAATTTTATCATGTTCTTGTTCAATCCCATTTGAGAACAACAAAACACCTTTGTATCTTTTTCACGAAACATTCGAACACACAAGTAGTCATGAACAAGAAAGATTACCAATCGTGTCAATGATCTTAAAAAAATGGGCTTCGGGTAGGTGTATGCTTGTTTTGATTTCGTTTTTCTATGGCTTGAATAATCAAACGAAATAAAGGACCGAGTGTTAACATGTATGTTATACATTCTCTCTTTAAGTTCAAAAATTAAAAGAAAAGTTTAAACTTTTCATAAATCTATGATGGGTTCAATAAAACTTGTAAATCTTTAGAGATTTATGACCAAGTTTTAAATCTGTGATCCTTTTAGATGTAGATTTCTGGAGATAGAGATGTTGTATTGTGACGATGGGATTAAATATGTTAGAATGGATTTGATTGGATATTGTTGGTTATTGAATTTGTGACGAAGGGATTAGTTTTATGTAGTGGATTTGTTGTTGATATTATTTGTGACAAGGGTGTAGGATTTGTGTGGATTTAAGGATAATTCCATATTTACCCAACTTGAATATTAAAATTCCATATTTACCCAAAACATAAGTTTTTAGTGCACAAGTACAATGCATTTAAAGCATGTGTTGGGGAAATATGAAATTATGATGTTTAAATTGGGGAAATATAGAATTGCCTCTTGGATTTATGATGGTGTTTTGATGTGGGTTGTTGATGTTGGTATATTTGTTGTTTATGAAGTTGTAGTGGTTTGTTGAGGTTATGGGTTATGTCGAGTTTGTCCTTCTCATTCTTTATTTTTATATTTTTCTGTGCAATCTTGGGGCTTGACTCGGTACTAACCAGTTTGGTAGACTCAATTGAGTCGACCCGGGTCAACTCGTTTATGATCGAGTTGACTCGGTATGGGTTTGAGTCCACCAAACCGTTACCAAGTATTGAAATGGGCAGAGGTTTGGTTAGGCAAGCCATGAAAAAGGTATAAACCGCTACCTTTAAACCGCCACTGCCAAACCGCCACTGCCAAACTGCCACCACCAAACCGCCATTACCAAACCGCCACCACCAAACTGCCATCACCAAACCGCCACTGACTTTAAATTTGGGCAGCATTTTGTTTAGTAAAGACCATGAAAAAGAGGGCAAACTGCTGCTTAACCTGTACACCAAACCGCTGGTACAGTGGTGGTGGTTTAACTCAAACCACTACTTGTACTTTTGTACTTTTGTGACCAAACCGCTACTATGAACAAACCATGAACAATACAACACGCAATACAAAAGTGACAGATTTGAGACACGATCGAGACCAACCAAACCATAAGAGAAATAAGCCGACCCAAGAATGAAACCTAGGCTCGTGATACCAATTGACACGTTTAATGAATCGTACATCCGGTGGTCGGGGAGACTCAAACCATGTAATAGCCATTTCTAGTGAGAGAGTGTAAAGAGAGAAACAAATATGTGTGTTATTAGAATGAAATATGAAATGTTACAAGAGTCTCACCCCTCTATGGAAGCAATGGAGGGGTATTTATACCACCATCTATACATAAGTTTACTAAAATGCCTATTCTAGTCCGTACGTATGGTGGTATGTTAAACTATGGTAATTCCATAATGTCGTCACATAAAATAAAATCCTAACAAACCTCCTGGATTTCGGGATTATGTTCATCCTGATTATGTGTGCTTGTTACAGAGGTCTCTCTATGAGCTTAAACAGACCTCCCGAGCTTGGTTTCAGCGGTTTGCATCCTATATTACTCGGGTTAGTTTTTCGCATAGTCGTTGTGACTCCTCTTTATTTATCTACAGACAGGGGACCGACACTGCTTACTTGTTATTGTACGTTGATGATATTGTTCTCACGGCTTCTTTTGAGAGTTTGTTGCAACAGATTATTAGATCATTACATCAAGAGTTTGCTATGACAGATCTGGGTCCGCTCAATTATTTTCTGGGTATATCGGTTACACGTGATTCTTCGGGGTTGTTTTTATCTCAGAAGAAATATGCTATTGAGATTCTTGACAAGGCACATATGGATAATTGTAATCCCAGTCGGACTCCTATTGATACTGAGTCTAAACTGGGAAGTGATGGTGATCCGGTTTCTGACCCGACTCTTTATCGGAGTCTTGCAGGTTCTCTACAGTACCTCACTTTTACTCGACCGGATATTTCTTATGCAGTTCAGCAGGTGTGTCTTTATATGCATGATCCTCGGGAGCCTTATTTTTTGGCTCTTAAGCGGATTCTGCGGTATGTTCGTGGTACTTTGGATTATGGGTTGCAGTTATTTTCTTCCTCTACTACAGATTTGGTTGCATATTCGGATGCGGATTGGGCTGGTTGCCCTACTACTCGTCGCTCGACTTCAGGTTATTGTGTATTTCTTAGCAACAACCTACTCTCTTGGTCCTCTAAGCGTCAGCCGACGCTTTCTCGTTCTAGTACAGAGGCAGAGTGTCGTGGTGTTGCCAATGCTGTTGCTGATACTTGCTGGTTACGTAATTTACTGCGTGCGTTACATACTCCTTTATCTTCCGCTATGCTTGTCTATTGTGATAATGTCAGTGCTGTTTATTTATCATGAAATTCGGTTCAACATCACCGTACGAAGCACATTGAGATTGACATACATTTCGTTCGTGATTTGGTTGTTGCTGGTCAGGTCCGCGTGCTTTATGTACCTTCTCGTTATCAGTTTGAGGATATTTTCACCAAAGGGTTACCTTCAGCATTATTTGAGGAGTTTCGCTCCAGTTTGAGCGTTCAGTGTCCTCCCGCTCTAACTGCGGGGGAGTGTTAGCCCGTATATTTAGTATATTTATTGTCTTGGGCTCAAGCCCACTTCTAGAATAATCATTGTACACATTATATATTGTATCGTAGTTTATTGAATGACATATGAGATTTATCCCACCTCGCACGATAGTTGTAGAAGAAATAGGGTTTAGGATCGTGAACTTGCACGACTTTGGTAGAGGAATTGGGGTTTTGTTTAGGATCGATATAGTAGGCATGATACCATGAAGGTGGGATAAATCTCACATGTCATTCAATAAACCACGATATAATATATAATGTGTACAAGGATTATTCTAGAAGTGAGCTTGAGCCCAAGACAATAAATATAGTAAATATACGGGCTAACACTAACATTGCAACGGAATGCTAACCTCAAGGACTATTTTCATAAAATATTTCAGAAACAATTAACGCGAATAGTCATTGGGTTATCGGTCCGTTGCAAAGTTAGTCTCGCACGCTCCGCGATGAAGCACGAGTTACAAACCTCGTTTCTTTTTTAACACAAGAAATATATATATTTATGCAAGGGTTGTATACTTTATGATTCTATTTGGAGGTGTAAAATATGTTTTTATAGATAGATGCGTGTGGATTATATAAGGTTTAATATCAACTTGTTTAATGGAAATGTAGACGCATGTATGCTTATACATGAACGAGATAACTGGTGTTAGAGGAACTAGGGTTTTGTAAAGCAAATTTGATATCGATATAATTAAACTGAAATGACAACAGATTGAGAGTTTTCTTAAAGTTTAAGAGAAATGATTATTATTTGAGTATTAACCAAGCACCCTTAATGCAAAGTTAATAGTCGGTCGTTTTCATTGAAATTTAACCAAACTCATTATATATGAGATGCACTCCAGAACGCCCGTAAGGTTAGCACAAACAAAAGTAACTTTTTAGTTTTCTATTATGGACGTATAGCATCCATCTCGTGCATGAAAAAGACTTTTACCAAATCTGGAATTTTGTTGTTGTTGTTGTAACTAATACAAACAAAACAAAATTGATATATATGAAGTGCCCTTTTGGAACTTGGATGACTTATAGCGTCCACAATGCCAGTTTAACAAAACAAAAGGTTTTTGAAGAAAGATGAAAAGATTAATTTATGCTTATGTGGGATTAAAAAGATCAATTTCATGACCTCTTTATATTTTGATGGTTTTGAGTCTTTATATGAGACCAATTGCATGTGATTGCAGGTCCAGGACTTGATGGTTGACTCTGGAGATTCTTTGGATAATGCACTAATTTTCAGTCTCTTTTCTCAGCATATTGCTTGTATTATACATACACATATCGCACATCATAAGGACGAACGTTTGTTTTGGACAGAATCAACCCATGGTCAATATTTCGTCCGAGGTGTATATAATGTCAAACAGGTTGAATTAGGTTTACATCATAGACTTAGGATAAAATGAGAATAAATTTTGAAATGAGAAGAATGAGAAATAATTATATTCACAAATTTAGAATGTATTGACTTGAATTAGATGCATTTTTAATCTTTTAGATGCACTCTAATATATTTTGTAGCAAAAAATAAGATGCATATACGTATATTAGATGCATTTCATAAAGTTATGTGAATCCTTTTGCATTTTTCGTTCTTTATGGGTCAAATTTTTTGCTAGTACAACTTTGCGTTGTTTTCACTTAATCACTTTCGAAACTAATTAGGATGCATTTAAATAAATAAACATGCATGTAATTCAAATCGATGCATCTCAAATATGTTGTTATTGTTATTTCTCATTTTTCCTATTTTATGTTTGTTTCTCACTGAATCCCTACCCTTAGATCATAATCTATTAACTCTTGAGCTCAAAATTCGCAAGTCCTTGTGGTCAGGCAACATCCTTAATAAAGTTAAATTGTTTCTGTGGCGTGCAATGTTGTGGCCATTCAACAGTGTCGTCTTTTAGGGTGTGTAAGGTGATCAATCGCTCATAACTTTAAAATTTGTTCTATTAATAATTATATACATGTGTACACATATTTTTCATGTGGGTAAAAGTATTTAGATGAGAAGATATCTTAAATGAGTAATGTTAAACGTTTTGATAACTAATTGCATAAGAGCATGGGGTACGGCTGCGTCGTAGCCTGGCGTCGTTCTCCCAGCAGAGAAACACCAACGGCGCACCATACCGGACCTCGCGCCGTTCCAACCAGCCACGCCATTGCATTTCTTTTTCTTTTTTTAAATTTTTTTTTAAAAATTAGCCGTTTCTCGCCATTTGGAGGGTGGAGAGGAGATTTGAAAATGTATTCCTTAAATATCCATTTGGTAACCTTATTTATCCTTTTAATAAATACTATTCCTTTTATTTCTTACTTCGCAACGCAATTCCAAATATATCTTTTTAACTTACACTTTTTTACTTTCTATGGTAATGTTTTTAAATACAATTTTCTCTTCTATTTGTAGAAAACTCAAAAAAATCTTATTTTTATAACACACACTTCCGTGTTTTTTTTTAATTACTATGTAATGGTTTTTATTTATTTAATGTAATGTTTTTTATTTTAACGAATTTCATTTTAGTTATATTGTGTATTTTTATTTTTATGTAAATTGATATAAATAATGGTTCAACGGAACCTGATTTCTCAGGTTTATGCCAGCGGATATCCTGCCATAGGGTTTCTGGTTGTGCGTTGTGGTTTTTGCTGAAGTGACATCACTTTTTGCTAATTTAGGACCTCATCCTCGAGGTCAATGACACCACTGTTACCAGTTCTCTCTTATAAAACAATGAACACTCTTATATATATCATTCCTTCTCAAAAACGCCTCTTTATATAATTTTCGTTTCAGAGCCTTCAAAAATACTTAAATATTTCAAGGAGACCCATCTCATCCAATGTTTAAAAAACAGGGTTTTGAACGGGTATCGGTCGGAGGACCGGTCGGATATGGGCGAACGGTTTTCTGGCAGTTTCAAGAGATACGGATTTTTTTTAAAAGGCCGGTTTCATTTCGACCCGGAGTCAACCGGGGATTTAAAAACCACAGGTGAGGGTAAAAAAAATTACGTTTTCAAATTCATTTATAATTTATAATTCCATTTCTTGTACCAATAAACCTACCGTCAAAACGACCCTCATCATTTCCCAAACCCCCACCAACAAATCGTTCCATTTTCCAAGTGTGAAACCATTCCATTATTCCATTTTCTTTCTAAATTTTAACAAGGCTTTCATTTCCTTCTACTTACAAACTAACAATCGTATGAGATTAACTAGTAAATCATTAATTTTCTATATGTGATTGCAATAATTTTGTTGCATTGATTTTGTTTCATTGAATGTTGTTTACTTATTAGGAAGTAATTGCTTGTGTTGGAACTAATTTAGTTTAATTAGAAAAAGCTATTTTTAAGTTTAATTTGCAAAAGTGGATGTTGTTTTTGATGTTGGTTTAATTTTGGTAGAAAATAATAAAGGAAGAGACGTTATAAAACAAATACTGATGTTTTGCTGTTGTATTATAGCTTGGTTAAAATATTATAATTTGATAGTTATTGCATTTGTTTAGTATTGTAGGTATGGAACCTAAAGACAAAGCACCAGTACACTCTTTTTGTTGGATGGATTGTACGTGTTTGGTACTTGATCATGTTTGGTACTAGATTTTCAATGGTTTAGACTTGTTAAAAGGTTGTTTAGACATGTTTAAGTTTGTTTGCCATGTGTGGAACTGTTTTGACAGATGTAATGGTTGTTTAGGTTGAATTTGGAGGTGTTAAAGTTATTTGAGTGGTATGTTACAGGTTTGAAAGTTGTTTGTGCAATAGCTATAGACATATTTTCTTTGTTTTTTGTAGAACCGGTTCGACCCGGCGGTTGAACTGGTGACCCGGTGAACCGGTGACTTTGCCGGGTCGATTAAAAAACCGGGTTTTAAAACATTGTTCTCATCCAGATTGGTCGAGATAAACATTTCTTAACAATTGAAGTTGAAACTGGCTCCTTGATTTCACATCTCATTGAACAAATAGGCCTCTTCTTCAAATTGCTAGTTTGTATAAGTCATCAATTTGACTATTGTAAGTGGATCTTCGTCAAACGATCTAGAAATGTGACATTTTACAGAATAGCAAATTGGGCTTTAGATACACATTCACCTTTATATAGTTCTTGTTTGTAGTTTAGCAAATTCCTCAGTACTTAGATGATATTCGTATAGGAGGTGATATGTACACCATTAAAAGTGGTGTACTCACTACTAAATTACACTGATGATACACAATATAACACGTAGATGTAGGATGAGTGATGTACATATCATCTCCTATTCGTATAAATCCGTATAGTAATAAAAAGGATTGCGAATTGAAGATATGTGATAACATTATACAAATATTTATACTACATGTTTACTATCATGAATGCGTTTAGTATACTCTTATAGTAATACTTTAATAACGTATGTATACACTGGTTTTAACGTTTGTGCGCGCACGGGGTTTAGACATTATCTTTTTTCAAAATATATGTATGATTTTTTATTTTTCATGTTTTAAAAGTTATATTATAGAGTATTATCGAAATCATATGAAGAGAATAGATTCATTAAATCTTTTATATATTATATGAACTTGAGGATAATTGATAATTTTTTTTTCTTTTGATTCACATGTTTTCTGACTCGAAATTGTAGGGCGCCTAATCCCAGCGAAACTATCCTTTTAGGTAGCACGGAGTTGGCTCAAGTGAACCTCCGAGGCCACAAGGGGATTAATTTTCTCCTTGTTATATTCGAATCATTGACCTGCACTTTGGAAGGCTGATATTCTTATTGTTGGGTATTTAGTTGATATTGTATATGTTTTATGATTATAGTTGCATGAGTGTGTCAGCTATACTTAGGATTCATGGTCATACTTTGTGTTAAACATGTAAAATTTTAGCTTCACAGTCGAATTTAAAAGCATCAAGTTGAGTTATCAAAAGTTCACAAGATCGTCAGAATTTATGGAGTATAAAAAACTAAAGAACTCAAATAAGTATTATGTTTCATGCATACAATATGTTTTAGTCAAACAAAGATTTACCTATTTTATATCTTCAATACATATACAAATGTAAAAAGAATTTTGCCCATTTTCTTTTTAAGATTTAAAAGTTGCCCGATGTCAATGGAATAAAGGCTTTTTGAGAAATTCAAATGTTATAATTTTAATACGTATTAAACCAAAAGAAAAAAATGCAATTCTTCCAAACCCATCAATGTTTTCTTTATTTACGATTAATTATGTGCTTCAGTGTTTTTCTACTTGGTTGTACAACATGAGTTTCAGGCCGACAATGAAAAATCCATATACAACTATAAAAATAGTTTTACCCATTTTCTCGTCACCAGCACATCTTTAAGATATAAAAGTAGCCCAAGATTGTTGTATATGATTTATAGGTATACACACATGTCAATGAAATAAAGACTTATTCAAAAATTCAATTGTTAGAATTTTTGTACGTATTAAACCAAAAGAAAAGAAAGTGCAATTCTTCTGAACTCATCGATGAATAGCTAGAAAACCATTTTTCTTTATTTATGATAGTTTATGTGCTTCGGTGTTTTTCTATTTGGTTGTACAACATTGTAGAACCGTAGAGGGGTAAATACGGTTTTCTTGACTTCTTTGAAGTTTATAAAACTTCAAGTCTCGAAAGAACCGAGTGGTGTCCTAATCTACTTTGCAATGAGAACAATAAGTAGATAGAGAGAATAAGAGACACCACGATATATACTGGTTCGGGAAAGGTGGTTTAGTCCTTTCGTACGTCCAGTTGCGAATCCACGACTCCGATACTACACTAGTATAATCCTTATGGTGGACTACAAACCGTATTACAATTTAACTCCACCGACTTTCAACAAAGCTCGACGCTCACAAAGAAGAGTTACTACCTATGGTATTCCGCCCTCGGAATCCACCCCTAAGAACCCGTGATTCGACTTAACCTATAACTCTAAAAGCCTTCCCCTTGGAAGCTTTCCAAAACCCCAACTAGATCCCCAATGATCTAGGCTTGATCCTACGGATACAAGACTTCCCTTACAACTCGACAGAATAAAAAGATAGATGGTTGAACCAAGTCCTAACCTAGCCTAGAGACTCGATTCTAAATAAAGGGTTTGAGAAAGAAGACCCTCGACATAACACACAAGTATGGATTAGGTACTTGTGTGGCTCTCTTGCAGAGATGTGTGTTCTTTAAGGGATGTTAGAAGATAAGATTAAGAACACAAATGTGTTAGACTTAGAGGATTAGAGGAGAGAAAAGATAGGAAAGAATTTTTGCAAGAGGTAAGGAATACAAAGCCAATGGTGGGTATTTATAGCCAGGAGTCGTAAATAGTTAAAAACAATTCAAGTCTGGCGCGTTATCCACGCGTCAGCGCGTGGCCAGCGCGCCAAAATCCCGAAGTTGTTTTCTTTGGGACTTTGGCATATTAAATGAAACTCCCCTTTCTTGTAACACCCCTATTTTTGGATTGCGCAGCGAAAATTGCAATTGGGTGTTATTAAATAGCACATTACCCCAAGATAATAGAAAACGACCCAAATGAGACGTTTTACAAACATGTGTTCTATTATTTAATCAGAGAAAATACGTTTAGGTCCCCACAAGATTCGTAACCACAACCATTACAATATTTAAAAGACAATTGTTACAAATTATAGACATTGTTTTAAAACACATTAAGACATTGTTTTTGAAAGACAAGGAACACACAAGTAGTCTTTCATCAAATCATCACACGCACGACACCTCCACGCCATCGCTACCTTCATCCTTTATTACCTGGGATAAAACATGTTTAAAACGTCAACAAAATTGTTGAGTGAAATTCATAGAGTTTAAAATAATCAATAAGTAATAATCTTTGAACACATAATTAGTTCTCGAGAAAACATTGCAATGAATACAATGTATAACATCTCTTTTTCTTTCACACAATAATCTCATGACACCGAACGTTAACAATACATATGTCATTTCATATGCCAATTTGCCCCAAAACAAGGTATTACTGTCATATACCTAATACTTCTAAATACAAAACGTCCGTTTGGCAGGGTGTTCACAAGGATTCATACCCCATACGGGGTTGTCAAACCCAATAGATCTATTTAATGCATTAGCGTTCACCTCCCAAGGCGATTAACGGTTCATGAAATAAGGGACTTCGACAATAGCTACTTATGCGGAAACATTCTCATAATCGGGTCCAGCATACCATAAAATCATATGTGCTCGATTTATAAAACAAACAGGTATCCCCCTCGCGGGTTTATAAAACAATCAAAAGATTTAAATGTGTAGCTATGAACTCACCTTAAGCTCAAGATTCTAATTCAATCAAATCAACAAGCGCAAATAACTTCACGTCTTAACCGCGACCTATATAATATATATATATCGGTACGTGACTAAAAGTAAAATAATTCACATAATGCATACTTGCATCTATATTTATATAACTATTACATATATACAGTCATATACTACAATCTCCAAGTGCGACACAAAACATTTTACTTCGACGCACTAATAATATCACAACATTTACCATAAAGTTTTCATTTTTAGAAAGTTGCCGAAAGTAAGGATAATATAATCCGAACTTTATATTTCATCATTAATTAACTAACATTACAAACCCTTTGCTCATTATGAACCATATTCAAAAGTGTATGCAAGTTTGACTTTCAAAAGTCAAACTTCGTAGTTGATTTTTTACCAAAAATTATCAATCTTAATTCGGTCGTAAAATCTTCGTTATAAAGAGTTACGTGACAAGCCACCTAGCAAAACGTAGCTAAAGACGAACTCTATCACTTATCATTATCAAAAATAACTTTCAAAATTTTCTTGACATGCTACGGGTCGGGTCAAACTTTTGGGTCAAACTTAGTCAACTCAAAACCCATAAAAATGACATTTTTTACTTAAACCAACTATCAAAACATGTTTAACTAGCCTATTTAAGTGTACCAAAACCATCAAACTTCAAACAATAATCAAGCGTACTTTCAATAATTTCTGCACTTGAATCTTATAACATATAACATATAATGCGCAATAACATCAAATTAATCACATAAGAACATAACTAGAATACTCACAAAGCTATAACAAAATTGATTTTTGGTTTCCCCTTGTTGGTTCGAATCGGACGCAAACACAAGCACCAAAACCAAAATATTTTTCAATCAAACCAACTTCTAATAACACTAATCTAGCAACTATAAACACCCCCTTTAGATTAAAATCACATGAACTCAACCAAATTTCTAACTTTCAAAATATTTATTGCATGTGGGAATTTATTAGTGGGATATGTAGGTCTCGATACAAGGATTAATATTTTATAAACGGATTATATTGCATGTCCGAAAATTAATGATGGTGGTGTGTGTTTGGTGTGGCCGGTCGTGGAGAGGAACAAGAGAGGGAGGAAGACAAAATTTTGTAAAAAGAAATAATGGAAGTATATGAGTTCCTTTTATAGGAAACAAGTTTAGCCATTTGACACTTTTAGTCCCTCCTTCCTTAAAGTCCTTCTATTTTTGTACAAATGTTTTTATTTCGTTACTTTAGTCGGCGAAAGACTCGGGTCACACCGCATTCGTAAATGTTTTTATTCCGTCCCACTAATTTTAGTTTAAAACATTTAATAAAACGTTAAATCACGTAAAACACGACCTTTAAACACGGTTTTTACAAAAACTCGAGGAAAAGCCATAAAATACAAAAATAAAATAATCACGCTCTCGGAGCGACAATATAATTTTTTCTAACTTTCTTGGACGCTAAAAACAAATAAAAACTCAATCACGGCTTGTAATTTCCCAATAAATGGAAATTTTCACCAAACCTCATATAGCATAAATGACTAAAATTAATTATATAGTAAAATAATTATCATAGCTCGAGATAAACGTTGACCTAAAATTCGAGTTGTTACATTCTTCCCTCCTTTAGGGTGCGCCATCCCGGTGCTCAACTCGACTTATCCGCTCTTCTTCGCTCATCATTACTCGTAAAGAGATGAGGGTACTTATTCTTTATCTGATCCTCACGTTTCCAAGTAAATTCTGGACCTCTTTGCAAATTCCAATGAACTTTAACAATAGGTATTTGACTTTTCTTAAGTCGCTTAACTTCTCGATCAACAATTTCCATCGGCTCTTCAATCATGTGCAACTTATCATCAAGTTGAATCTCATCCATTGGGATAACAATGTCGCCTTCCGCTAAGTATTTCTTGAGATTAGAAACATGAAAAGTAATATGAATTCCTTTCAACTCTTCAGGTAACTCCAACGTGTAAGCCACAGGACCAACTCTAGCTAGAATCTTAAATGGCCCAATGTAACGTGGACTCAACTTTCCTCGCTTTCCTAAACGCGCAGCACCCTTCCACGACTTCGAATTTGAACGATCTTCTCTGTCGTTTCACGTATCAATTCTGGACCGGTGAGTTGGCTATCTCCAACCTCACTCCAGCAAACAGGTGATCTAAATTTTTGTCTGTACAAAGCCTTATATGGCGCAGCCTTAATACTTGTGTGATAACTATTATTGTATGAGAACTCGACCAATGGCAAATGGCGATCCCAACTACTTCCAAAGTCGATCACACAGGCACGCAACATATCTTTAAGCGTTTTTATAGTCCTATCGCTTTGACCATTCGTTTGAGGGTAGTAAGCGGTACTCATATCCAAATTCGTCCCTAATGCTTTCTAAAGCGATCTCCAGAATCTAGACGTAAAATGGCTATCTCTATCTAAAATGATTGATATAGGAACACCATGCCTACACACAACTTGCTTCAAATAAAGTTGTGTGAGCTTATCCATGCTATATGTCTTCTTCATTGGTAGGAAATGAGCTGATTTGGTCAGTCAATCGACAATGACCCATATCGTATCGTACCCACTCGGCGTTCTAGGCAGTCCACTAAAAAAATCCATAGTGATCCGTTCCCATTTCCAAACTGGAATCTCAGGTTGTTGCATCAACCCAAACAGTTTCTGATGCTCAGCTTTAACCTTTGCACAAGTCAGACACTTGTTAACATACGTGGCAATATCAGCTTTCATATTCGGCCACCAATACAACATCTTAAAATCTTGATACATCTTCTCCGATCCTGGATGGATAGAATACTTGGACTTATGCGACTCATGCATAATCAAATCCCTCAATCCACCAAATCGCGGAAACCAAACACGATTTCCAAAACAACGCGTTCCATCGAGGCAAAACTCGAATATTTGCTTAATCAATCTCCCCAACTTTTCTGCCTTCACATTCTTCCTTTTCATTGCTTCCTTCTGAGCTTCGAGGATTTGCTTAAGTAGATCGTTATGAACGGTCATCATCAAAGCTCGAACACGTAATGGCTTAATCCTTTCCTTGCGACTCAAGGCGTCAGCCACAACATTTGCTTTTACATGATGATAACAAATCTCACAATCATAATCACTTAACAACTCAATCCAGCGACGTTGTTTCATGTTAAGCTCTTTCTTATTCAAAATATATGGTAGGCTTTTGTGATCGGTGAAAACCACACACTTCGTTCCATAAATTAATGTCTCCATAACCTAAGAGCAAAAACAACTGCTCTCAGCTCAAAATCATGAGTTATGTAATTTTCTTCGTGAGTCTTCAATTGTCGGGAAGCATACACTATCACCTTTTCCCTTTGCATCAACACGGCTCTATAACCCTTAAGTGACACATCAAAATAAACCATGAAATCTTCTGTTCCTTCGGGCAACGCTAAAATCGGTGCACTACACAATTTCTGCTTCAGTGTCTGAAAAGCTTCCTCTTCTTCTTTACCCCGCTTATATTTCTTATCTTTCTGAGTTAGTTTGGTGAATGGCTTAGAAATCAAATAAAAACCTTCAATAAACCTTCGATAGTAACCATCCAATCCAAGAAATTGCCTCACCTCCGTTGGCATCATTAGAGCAACCCAATTCTTTATTGCCTCAATCTTGGCAGGATTAACATGAACACCATTACGATCAATCACGTGACCAAGGAATTGTACCGAATCTAGCCAAAAATCACACTTAGAAAATTTGGCGTACAATCTCTCCTTCTTAAGAAACTTTAAAATAATCTTTAAATGCTTTCCATTCTCTTCTTAGTCTTTGGAATAAACTAAAATATCATCAATGAACACAATGACGAACTTATCAAGATATGGCTTGCATACTCGGTTCATCAAGTCCATGAATACAGCAGGCGTATTTGTCAATCCAAATGGCATTACTTGGAACTCAAAGTGACCATACCGAGTTCTAAATGTGGTAATTGGAATGTCCTATTCTTTAATGCATAGGTGATGATATCCTGATCACATATCGATCTTAGAATACACTCTCGAACCTTGAAGTTGATCAAATAAATCGTTAATTCTCGGGATAGGATAACGATTCTTGATAGTAAACTTGTTCAATTCGCGGTAATCAATACACATTCGAAAAGACCTATCTTTCTTTTTCATGAACAACACCGGTGCTCCCCACGGTGATGAACTCGCATGAATAAATCCTTTCTCCAACAGCTCTCTTAATTTCTCTGACAACTCTCTCATCTTAGATGGTGCCAAATGATACGATGCGTGTGCAACAGGTACAGCCCCTGGTACCAGATCAATTCGAAATTCTACTTTCCTCGGTGGTGGTAGTCCTGGCAAATCGTCAGGAAACACCTCAGGAAAGTTACGAATTACAGGCACATCTTCCAATCGCTTCTCCTTTGGCTTCTTCTCAGTCACATGTGCCAAAAACAAATTACAACCTCGTTCGATATACTTACGGGCTTTAATACAAGATATGACCTTTAGTCGGGACACACCTTTGTCACTTTCGACTATCAACGTCTTATTTCTGTAAGGTATACGAACAACCTTCTCACCACAAACGATAACGGCATCGTGCTTGACAAGCCAATCCATACCAACGTTCCAAGCTCAATCGGCATGAGATCGATTTTAAAAAGATAGTTCACTAAATTCAAAGTGCAACTTATTAAAACAGTGTTCGTACTAACTATCCTTTCATCGGCTAACTCTACCTTGTAACTGGTATCTATTTTAACCGGATCGATATCAAGCATGGAACTAAATCTAATGTCCACAAAACTCCTATCGGAACCCGAATCAAATAAAATAGAAGCATAGCGGTTATTGAGTAGAAACATACCCGTAACCACATTCAGACCTAACAGCTCAGCATCCTTAATCGAATAAGCTCTGCCACGAGCTTCTCCAACTTCCTCTTGCTTAACCTTCTTTGGTCATCGGTTCCTCGTATGATCTTGCTCACCACAGCCATAACAAGTCCAGATGGGCTGAGCGTTTGCACTAGTGGCGACATTCTTCTCCTTGCAATACCTTGCTTTGTGCCCAACCTTTCCACACTTGTGGCACTTGATCGTACATTGACTAACATGGCGAGTAAAACAATGTTCACACATAGGATTGGTCATCAGTTCCTCGTATGATCTTGCTCACCACAGCCATAACAAGTCCAGATGGGCTGAGCGTTTGCACTAGTGGTGACATTCTTCTCCTTGCAATACCTTGCTTTGTGCCCAACCTTTCCACACTTGTGGCACTTGATCGTACATTGACTAACATGGCGAGTAAAACAATGTTCACACATAGGAAGTGATCCAGAAGACACCTTTTCCTCATTCGGAGCAGTAGTCATAGCTCACGCATTCCCTTGCTTTTGGTTATTCTGTGAAGATTGGCGTGAGTTATCCTTGTGGTTTCTTTTACCACTACTGTTCCTACTTTGAAAGTTCTCCCACTTTCGCTTATTTCCTTCAAGAATCCTTTCATTCCTAGCTTGCAACTTTTGTTCCATCAACTTATGTGCCATTCACACAACTTCATTCAAATTGATAGGCTTAGAAGAAGTAACTTCACCCTTGATGTTATCAGTTAATCCTCGGATGTAAGCATCAACTTTCACACTTTCTGGCTCAACCATCCTTGGACACATCAAAGCCAACTCATTAAATCTTTGAGTATAAGACACCATGTTATACTCCTTGACCTTCAGGTTCTACAATTCGTTTTCCATTCTTTGCAGTTCTTTAGCAGGACAAAACTCTGATGTCATCAATTTCTTCATCTCAGTCCACCCCATTTGGTTAGTAACATCTAGTCCCAAAACTGCGACTTTAAAGTTCCACCAAGTCAGTGCATGTCCTCGCAGTGTAGCAGTAACAAACTTAACTTTCTTATCTTCCGCACACTCGCTTATCCCAAAAGTCATTTCTGTTTTCTTAAACCATCTCCTAAGCTCAACAACTCCTTCGGTACCACGGAAATTATCAGGGTTACACTTCATGAATCCAGCAAAAGTGCATTCTCGAATAACAGGTGCGGTAACTTGACCCCTAGCTGGTCTAGATGCACTAGCATTATTCCCAGCATTCGCATGTCTCGCCCGCTCAGCAACAATAGCGTCATCGATACTTTCTTTGATCATTCGCCGAACGGCAGCTTGAGTCAAAGGTGCAGACTTTGGAGGCATGATTCTGTCACGTCACACAGAAAATAACTCGATTAGCATTCATAACATGATATACTCATAACAT
Source organism: Tanacetum coccineum (assembly GCA_026074375.1). Taxonomy (NCBI): domain Eukaryota; kingdom Viridiplantae; phylum Streptophyta; class Magnoliopsida; order Asterales; family Asteraceae; genus Tanacetum; species Tanacetum coccineum. The sequence goes on along the minus strand of BQNB010021794.1, from coordinate 40,484 downwards.
GGTACAAAGACAAATCAATCACAATCATAGTCACACAACATCAAGTAGTAATCAAAAGATAGTCATTCATTATTCATCAGAGAAGATTTAATACATAGTTGCATTGTGTCACAAAATGATACAAATCGTTACAACCAATAGCATCAAGTCTATTAACTGAGGATTCAGTTGAGTGATTACACAATAAAGATACTACTAATGAAACTAAACTACTAAGAGTCACGAAAAGATCCCCGCAGCTCAAATGATGGACTCTCCTCATCTTTAACCGGAATATCGATAGCCTCATTCGGTCTTTCTTCAAACACAAATCCCCTATGAATCATCTCTCGATAGAACTCATGAGCTTGAAATCTAGTCCAATAGAGATCTCTCTCGGCTCGTTCGTTCTGCATACGAAGAAGTGTGTTGCTAAACCTTACTTCTTCCAGTTCCTTATTTAACTTCTTACACTCAGCTCTTTCTTCAGCATTACCAAGCTTTCTTTTCGACCAATGCATGTGCCGTCTCGCGACCACACAGTCGTCTCGAAATAGAAGCAATCCGACCAAAAAGCAAGTTAATGCCCCTCCTCATGAGACCAGGCAATAGACCATCACTGTCCTCTCGAAGGAAAGAGGCAGTAGACGACTCACCACGATATATACTGGTTCGGGAAAGGTGGTTTAGTCCTTTCGTACGTCCAGTTGCGAATCCACGACTCCGATACTACACTAGTATAATCCTTATGGTGGACTACAAACCGTATTACAACTTAACTCCACTGGCTTTCAACAAAGATCGGCGCTCATAAAGAAGATTTACTACCTATGGTATTCTGCCCTCGGAATCCACCCTTAAGAACTCGTGATTCGACTTAACCTATAACTCTAAAAGCCTTCCCCTTGAAAGCTTTCCAAAACCCCAACTAGATCCCCAATGATCTAGGCATGATCCTACGGATACAAGACTTCCCTTATAACTCGACAGAATAAAAAGATAGATGGTTGAACCAAGTCCTAACCTAGCCTAGAGACTCGATTCTAAATAAAGGGTTTGAGAAAGAAGACCCTCGACATAACACACAAGTATGGATTAGGTACTTGTGTGCTGAGATGTGTGTTCTTTAAGGGATGTTAGAAGATAAGATTAAGAACACAAATGTGTTAGACTTAGAGGATTAGAGGAGAGAAAAGATAGGAAAGAATTTTTGCAAGAGGTAAGGAATACAAAGCCAATGGTGGGTATTTATAGCCAGGAGTCCTAAATTGTTAAAAACAATTCAAGTCTGGCGCGTTATCCACGCGTCAGCGCATGGCCAGTGCGCCAAAATCCCGAAGTTGTTTTCTTTGGGACTTTGGCATTTTAAATGAAACTCCCCTTTCTTGTAACACCCCTATTTTTGGATTGCGCAGCGAAAATTGCAATTGGGTGTTACTAAATAGTACATTACCCCAAGATAATAGAAAACGATCCAAATGAGACGTTTTACAAACATGTGTTCTATTATTTAATCAGAGAAAATGCGTTTAGGTCCCCACAAGATTCGTAACCACAACCATTACAATATTTAAAAGACAATTGTTACAAATTATAGACATTGTTTTAAAACACATTAAGACATTGTTTTTGAAAGACAAGGAACACACAAGTAGTCTTTCACCAAATCATCACACGCACGACACCTCCACGCCATCGTTACCTTCATCCTTTATTACCTGGGATAAAACATGTTTAAAACGTCAACAAAATTGTTGAGTGAAATTCATAGAGTTTAAAATAATCAATAAGTAATAATCTTTGAACACATAATTAGTTCTCGAGAAAACATTGCAACGAATACAATGTATAACATCTCTTTTTCTTTCACGCAATAATCTCATGACACCGAACGCTAACAATACATATGTCATTTCATATGCCAATTTGCCCCAAAACAAGGTATTATTGTCATATACCTACTACTTCTAAATACAAAACGTCCGTTTGGCAAGGTGTTCACAAGGATTCATACCCCAGACGGGGTTGTCAAACCCAATAGATTTATTTAATGCATTAGCGTTCACCTCCCAAGGTGATTAACGGTTCATGAAATAAGGGACTTCGACAATAGCTACTTATGCGGAAACATTCTCATAATCGGGTCCAGCATACCATAAAATCATATGTGCTCGATTTATAAAACAAAAAGATATCCCCCTCGCGGGTTTATAAAACAATCAAAAGATTTAAATGTGAAGCTATGAACTCACCTTAAGCTCAAGATTCCAATTCAATCAAATCAACAAGCGCAAATAACTTTACGTCTTAACCGCGACCTATATAATATATATATCGGTACGTGACTAAAAGTAAAATAATTCACATAATGCATACTTGCATCTATATTTATATAACTATTACATATATACAATCATATACTACAATCTCCAAGTGCGACACAAAACATTTTACTTTGACGCACTAACAATATCACAACATTTACCATAAAGTTTCCATTTTTAGAAAGTTGCCGAAAGTAAGGATAATATAATCCGAACTTCATATTTCATCATTAAGTAACTAACATTACAAACCCTTTGCTCATTATAAACCATATTCAAAAGTGTATGCAAGTTTGACTTTCAAAAGTCAAACTTCGTAGTTGATTTTTTACCAAAAATTATCAATCTTAATTCGGGCGTAAAATCTTCGTTATAAAGAGTTACGTGACAAGCCACCTAGCAAAACGTAACTAAAGGCGAACTCTATCACTTATCATTATCGAAAATAACTTTCAAAATTTTCTCGACATGCTACGGGTCGGGTCAAACTTTCTGGTCAAACTTAGTCAACTCAAAACCCATAAAAATGACATTTTTAACTTAAACCAACTATCAAAACATGTTTAACTAGCCTATTTGAGTGTACCAAAACCATCAAACTTCAAACAATAATCAAGCGTACTTTTAATAATTTCCGCACTTGAATCTTATAGCATATAACATATAATGCGCAATAACATCAAATTAATCACATAAGAACATAACTAGAATACTCACAAAAGCTATAACAAAATTGATTTTTGGTTTCCCCTTGTTGGTTCGAATCAGACGCAAACACAAGCACCAAAACCAAAATCTTTTTCAATCAAACCAACTTCTAATAACATTAATCTAGCAACTATAAACACCCCCTTTAGATCAAAATCACATGAACTCAACCAAATTTCTAACTTTCAAAATACTTATTGCGTGTGGGAATTTATTAGTGGGATATGTAGGTCTCGATACAAGGATTAATATTTTGTAAACGGATTATATTGCACGTCCGAAAATTAATGATGGTGGTGTGTGTTTGGTGTGGCCGGTCGTGGAGAGGAACAAGAGAGGGAGGAAGACAAAATTTTGTAAAGAGAAATAATGGAAGTATATGAGTTCCTTTTATAGGAAACAAGTTTAGCCATTAGACACTTTTAGTCTCTCCTTCCTTAAAGTCCTTCTATTTCTGTACAAATGTTTTTATTTCGTTACTTTAGTCGGCGAAAGACTCGGGTCACACCGCATTCGTAAATGTTTTTATTCCGTCCCACTAATTTTAGTTTAAAACATTTAATAAAACGTTAAATCACGTAAAACACGACCTTTAAACACGGTTTTTACAAAAACTCGAGGAAAAGCCATAAAATACAAAAATAAAATAATCATGCTCTCGGAGCGACAATATAATTTTTTCTAACTTTCTTGGACGCTAAAAACAAATAAAAACTCAATCACGGCTTGTAATTTCCCAATAAATGGAAATTTTCACCAAACCTCATATAGCATAATAATTTGTGGCATTCTCGTTCAATATATATCTCAAATATACTCTAAACATATATAAAAATAATTATTATATAATCACATAACAATCTATGCATACAACACATGCATAAATATATCAATACATAACAATTTATGCATACAACACATGCATAAACATTCCTTCTCTTTCTATATGTAACCAATGGCAACGAAGAGTCTTGGCGTGCGTATAGAAGCGTCATAGTTTAGGTTTTCAAAAACTCGACCTAGTTCTCTATAACCTTAGGCTCTTGATACCACTCTATAACACCCTCATTTTGGATTGCGCAGCAGAAATTAATATGGGTGTTACTAAATAGCACAATACATCAAGATAATAGAAAACGACCCAAATGAGACGTTTTACAAACATGTGTTCCATTATTTAATCAGAGAAAATGCGTTTAGGTCCCCATAGGAATCGTAACCACAACCATTACAACATTTGAAAGACAATTGTTTCAAATTAAAGACATTGTTTTAAAACACATTAAGACATTGTTTTTGAATGACAAGGAACACACAAGTAGTCTTTCACCAAAACATCACACGCACGACACCTCCACGTCATCGTTGCCTTCATCCTTGGTTACCTGGGATAAAACATGTTTAAAACGTCAACAAAATTGTTGAGTAAAATTCATAGAGTTTAAAATAATCAATAAGTAATAATCTTTGAACACATAATTAGTTCTCGAGAAAACATTGCAACGAATACAATGTATAACATCTCTTTTCTTTTATGCAATAAGTTCATGACACCGAATGTTAACAATACATATATCCTTTCATATGTCAATTTGCCCCAGAACAAGGTATTATTGTCATATAGCTTAATATTCTAAATACAAATACGTTGTTGGGACAGGGTGTTCACAAGGACTCAGACCCCGGACAGGTTGTCAAACCCAATAGATCTATTTTAAGGCATTAGCGTTCACCTCGCAGGTAATTAACGGGTCATGAAATAAAGGAATTTGACAATAGCTACTTATGCGGAAACATTCTCATAATCGGGTCCAACATACCATAAAATCATATGTGTTCGATTTTATAAAAACAAACATGTATCCCCCTCGCAGGTTTATAAAACAATCAAAAGATTTAAAATGCGAGGCTATGAACTCACCTTAAGCAAAAGAATTCAATTCAATCAAATCAACAAGCGCAAATACTTCACGTCTCACCGCGACCCCCCCCCCCCACCATATTAATTTTATATAGCGGTACATGACTACGAGAATATATATATATAATCATAATAGCTATATATTTTTTATATCCATTATACGTATATACAGTCATATACTACAATCTCCAAGTGCGACGCAAAACATTTACTTCGATGCACCAATCAATGGTTCAATGTTTACCACAAAGTTTCTATTTTTAGAAAGTTACCGAAAGTAAGGATAATAATCCGAACTTCATATTTCATCATTAATTAACTAACATTACGAACCCTTTGCTCATTATAAACCATATTCAAAAGTATACGCTAGTTTGACTCCTTTGTAGTTGACTTTTACACCAAAAACTTCCAAACTTCATTTAGCCGTAAAATCTTCATTTTTAAGAGTTACGAGACCCACTTTATATCAAAACGAACCTAAGAACATACTCTATCATTGTCCAAAGCCTAAAATAGATTTCGAAAATTTCTCGACACGCTACGGGGCGGTCAAACTTAGCAAGTACAAAACCCCTTAAAATGACATTTTTGACTTAAACCAACTATCAAAATGTGTTTAACTAGTTCGTTTATGTATACAAAAATCATGAAACTTCAATCAATATTCAAATACACTTTCAATATTTTCCCGCACTTGAATCCTATAGCACATAATATATATCACTCAATATCATCAAATTAACAACTTTGACAATGTAAATAGAATACTTACAACAAGCTAGACATAATAGAAATCAACACAAAAACTTGGTTTGGGTTCCCCCTTGTTGGTTCGAAATTGGACGCAACCCCAAAACCAAAACCAAAGCTTTTTCAACTAAACCAACTTTTAAAAACACAAGATCTATCACCAACAAACACCCCTTTGAGATCAAAACTTCAAGAACTTGACCAAATTTCAATCTTTCAAAATACTTATTGCATGTGGGATTTTCTTAGTGGGAAATGTTCATCTTGATACAAGGATTAAGAAAATGTATTCGGATTGTATTGATGTCGGAAAATCATCGGGTTTGGGTGTGTTTATGTGTGGCCGGTCGTGGAGTGAGCTAGGTGAGGGAGAGAACAATTTTTTTCTAAAAGTGAAAATAAGGAAGTTTCACTTCCTTATATAGGAAACAAGTTTGACATTTTAACACAAATGGTCCCTCCTTCCTTATTAGTCCTTCAAAACTAGTACAAAGTCATTTTCTTTTGTTTTATAGTCGGCCAAAAAGCTCGGGTCACACCACATTCGTAAATATTTTTATTCTGTCCCACTAAATTTATTTTAAAACATTTGATAGAATGTTAAATCACGTAAATCCCGATTCTTGACACGCTTTTTACAAAAACACGAGAAAAAGCCATAAAATACAAAAATAAAACAATCACGCTCTCAGAGAAAAAATATAATTTTTCCTAACTTTCTCGGACGCAAAAAACAAATAGAAACTCAATCACGACTTGTAATTTCCCAATAAATAGAAATTTTCACCAAACCTTATATAGCATAAACGACTAAAATCAATTACGTAGTAAAATAATTATATAGCTCCCCCCCCCCCAAACCGGAAAATCGTTGATTGACAAAACTCGGGTTGTTACACATACCTCCTTTAAAGTACCCATGTATCTCACCATTCAGGCATATAGAAAAATCAGAAGAAGTGATGCAAGTCATTATCCATTTTACCATCACTTATTGGTATCTAAATCTCATAAGAATATCATTCCGAACTTCTAGTTAAGAGTGCATATAGCCATTTGTGAATATTAAATTTAGCATAACATTCTCCTTGGGCCATTCTTCCTATTTTACCCTCTCATAAGTTCTTGAGCTACCAAAATATTGGTCTTGATGTGCCTCGTGTTGGATCTTGGTAAAGCCCAGAAAGGTGAAGATAATCGATAACCTCAGTATGTACCCAAATATGGTTACGGATATCACTTGGAATCGTGTAAGCACTTTTCAAGTAAACTGTCGACCTTATTCCTAGTATCCACTTGAATATCTACTTGGGATAGACCAAATGTATGTTTTGTTGAGGCAACTAATCATGTTCCCTTGTGCCATCTAAGTGTTTAGGTTTTATGGTGTATCTTCATGCAGATTATGGATCTCCTAATTATAGGGATGAGTACTCAAGTCCTTGGTACAAAGAATTATGAGAGATTATAGGAGATATAATCTCTTCCATAATTAGCCTCATTGATTTCAAGAACAGTGGTTACTGAAATATCTATAATGGTCATATATATGAATTGTATATTACCATAAGAAATGGTCAAATCGTTACAAGTCATTGAATTCACTTCCAGCGTGCCCTTCATTTTGTGTCCAGACCCATCAATTAGCCCATGAAGATTCAAACTGAACCAACTCACTGATGAGTTAATTCGCTGAGGATACTTCCTCTGATGGATTACTCTTTGATGGTATCCTTCAGGTTAAGCTGAAGCCACTAGACTGACGAATATCCTTCAGTCCAGAGTTATGTCACACCCCCAAACGAGGCCTGGACGGAATACGTGTTTAGGGGTGTGACGTTCATGAATGATGTAGTGTCAAAACCCCCTCAAATATAATATATATATTTATAAAATACATATACGTATACGCAAGCTAAGGTATCTACAAATTTTCCTTTGGCAATAAAAAAATGTAATCATCACGGGGTATCGTTTTCCTCGGCGAGAGTGAATGGAAATCTACGTCAAGTTGTAAATCTGTGCTTGATTGTCATAAAAAGTTTTTGGTATTGGTTTTAAACTATTTTTTAAATAAAACATTAAACTAATATTAATTTAAGATTTAAAACTACATAGGTTATACAAAATTGATCTAAAAAGGATATAAATGCACAAATATGCTTCGCTAAGTGACGTGAAAATGTTCTTTCAGTGCGGGCTTAGGTTTAAGAATTAAAAACCTTAGAAAACAAGTTTCAAGAAATTAAATGACAAGTAAAGTAAAATGCTTTTTAAAATAAATGACAAGTATTTAAATTGCATTGAAAGTAAATGATGGTATGTAAATTGACTATTAAGCATTAAGAAATAATAAGCATTAAATAAAAACCAACCTTAAACATCTTCATTAATAAGCTCAAAATCTTGATTACAATAAGCTAAATAAGCTATAAAAGCTTTTACAATAAGCTAAAAATTATTACTACACTACTCAACTATAACTAAACCTACTACTACTATTGAAAATAAAAGTATAACTAAAAACTCCCTAATAGAGCACGCGTTGTTGTTTATTATATAGCAAGATGTGGGAGGGGAAAATTCATCATTTCAGGGCTCCAACCAATCACAACCCAAGATCTAAGGGTATTTTAGTCATTTTACATGCCAACTAATGATTTCTGGAACCTTGTACCACCTGACGCGTTTATTACTAGATCCACCAATCCATAAGCCACGTGTGCTTCTGGATCATTCCTCGTACTGGCAAACTCGTACACCTGCACAGTACTTCATACCAATCATTAGGAGTGCCACGTAGTAGCCTCTGATTGGTCAGCTTGCCAAGACGTGCACGCATGTGGCACGCCCAATGACCGTGAAAGAAAAAGGAAGTCAAGCATCTCACACCCAAGAAGGAGGAAATACAGACAAGTTTAGACTTCTTCTGATGATGGTTTAGATGAGGAGGATGCATCCAAACAGGGGAGGAGAAGTGACAAGATAAAACCAATGTTCACAGATTAGGATTTTGAAGAGCTTGATGATCATATGGAAAATGTTGAAGAGGAGACAGTTGATGCTGCTACAACTGGAGTTAGTACTGCTGTTGTAACTATTAGTACTGCTGAACCAATGACTCCTCCTTCATCAACAACAGTCTTTAATGATGAGGATGTTACTATGGCAATGGCTCATACTTTGATAAAGATGAAGGAACAGAAAGCTAAGGAGAAAGGTGTTGCTATTACAGATGTAGAAGACTCTTCTAGAACTTTTAGACCTGTCAGATCAATAACAACACTTCAACCTCTTCTAACCATTGATCCTAAAGACAAAGGTAAAGGTGTACTGGTTGAAGAAGAACCTGTTAAAGTCAAGAGGAAAGATCAAGGTGATTTGCAAATTCAAGCAGATGCAGAGTTAACTCAAAGACTTCATGAGGAAGAATTAGCAGAGTTAGAAAGGAGACAAAAAGAAAGAATAACACAAGAAGAAGCATCTATGGCTGCACTTTATGAAGAATATGATACTATTCAAGCTAGCATTGATGCTGATGCTTTGTTTGCTGCAAAGCTCCAACAGGAAGAAAGAGAGTAGTTTACCATTAAAGAAAGAGTACAATTTTTGGTAGAAACAATAGCTGCACAAAGAAAGTTTAGAGCTGCTCAAAGGGATGCAAAGATCAGAAGTAAACCACCTACTAGGACTCAATTGAGGAATCTTATGATAACTTATCTAAAGAACACAGGTGGTTACAAATACAGTCAGCTGAAAGGAAAGAAAACACTTGCTAGAAAAAGAGCAGGTGAAAAGAAAAGTAAAGAAAGTGCTAAAAAGCAAAAGCTAAAGGATGTTACAGAGGAACAAGAATTAGCAAAGAGTGATGAAGAAGCAGCTGCAAACTATGAGCATGAAAAGGAAGAGTTAAGAATATGGTTAACAGTTGTTTCAGATGAAGAAGAGACTGTAGATCCAAAGATTTTATCTGCTAAATTGTTGGGATTCTAGATTTGATGAGACAAAATAAATAAAAGAATGAAACAAAAGGACTAAATCTAGCAGATTGGAATTCTTCAAGCTAGTGGAGAATTATGGAAGATTTGGTCAAAGATATCAAAAGATGAAGATCTTCTTAAGAGGATAAAGATAACAGAAGATATTTCTTAATGTTTAAAAGATTTTCTTGTTTATATCTTTATGTTAACTTCCTTTGTAAGTCATGATCTCTCTATATAAAGAGATCATAGACACATAGTTTAGGTATCCAGAAAAACATGTGTATGTGTACACCGGATCAATGTTGACGTCTAAGTTGGTATAGTTTAGCCTCAAGGATTGTAAATCCCTGTTACTAGTTAGAGTAACCGATCTATTATGATCAAATAGTATTTGGGGCTGTTGATTAATAAAGAAAAATTGTATGAAAGTTATTGGAGTTCATACACACCTAAATTGATGGTACTTTGACTATCTTTTCAACATTTTAGTAGAGAAAATGTATCCTCTTATCAAGGAAATGACTGCAAAAGATGTTGAACTGGAAGCTAGAAGCTGAAGCTGAGAGCACAATGGCATGTAGCTTCCTCCAATTTTTAACAAGTCACAGCTAGAAGAAGACGAAGTGGGGGGAATACATCCTCCTAGTGATCAAGATGCTCAATACTGCAGAAACTAGATAATAACATAGTGAATATCAAGTTTAGGGAGAGGATTGTTGGAATTATGGACTTTTTACAACTTAATACCTTCTGCTAATACTGCGGAGCTTTTGAAGTAGTACTGCTGGTTCAACTTGATGCTGTTATTGAAGAACTTAGAAAATAGTCTAAGTCATTAGTGCAGCTAGTTTATAAAGTCTAGTGCTTCAGTAACATAATGTTTTGTACTAGCCAGTTCAGTTAGTATTGTTAGTTAATATTTTATACTGTTAGTATTATATAGTTTATACTCAAAAGTATATGCATGAGTTATATTAAGAATAGATATGCATGATCACTTGACGCGTTTTGTAAGCCCATTAGGGTTTCCTTAGTGTATAAAAAGAACCCTACGGCATAGTTAGAGAAATTAATCTTCATAGAAAACACATATCTCATAGTTAGAATATTTGCAATCAATATATTCAAGTTTAGTAATTCATTGTTTCTTCTTAGTATTGCAAGATTAGATTCCGCATAACTTAATAGTATTCATAATCATTATTTCCTCATGATAGTTTGGGTTTTGGATTTATCCAAGTTAACAAGGTTTTTTTTTTCTTTACAACTAAAGAAGATCCGTTTCATTGGGACTTCACACTTGTAGTGCCATAGGGGTCGCAATTTGTGGAGTGTCGGGATGAGAGGTAGGATGCCGAACGGAATTTTGGCTCCTCAAAAACGTCCTTCGATAAGTTGGGGTCCTTTGGTCCATGTCAAAGACGAACATGTTTATCCTGCTTCGTGAAGGTTTTAGGCCCGTCCTGTCGCAACCCCTAAATACAAGATCAATATATTTTGTATCTTTTAAAATAAAAAATGCAGATTATATTCATAATAAAAATACTCAGTGTTTTGAAGAACGCTAAAATCAAAGTCGGATAACCCATAGTGTTCACGAACTTCCACCGGTTTGGGTTTTGATTGTCCCTGCATTAAATATTTAAACAATTAATTATCAACTGATATTTCATTTTTATATTTAACCTCGCAAAATTAAACATAAACAATTTAGCTGATAAAACTTATACACTTCCTTCAGCAATTTTTCGTGGGCATCATTCTTTTTTTGCAATTCCTTTATAGAATTAATCTTTCATAATAACAGATCAACGAATTTTTGGAACATCAAGATCCGACTTGTAGATTTATAGGCGTCGGGTATCGTGGTGACTTCATGAATACGACCATTAAAAAATTCTCGACTACACCCACCTCTCCGCTTTAGCCCAAAGCATCGGGAATCTCAATCTTCTAATAGTCGAGCTCCCTTAAATATAAAAAGGACAATAACTAAACATCAACAAACCTAATCCAATAAACATTAAAATTGTAGAACAAAAAATAAACTGCATAATTAAATAAAACTCACAGCAAAAAAATTACAAAGAAATTTTCGTTGGAATGTCATAACTTTAGACCACGCAACTGCTCTTGGATAACGTTGTTGATGTGTATAATATCTAAGGGCCGCTACATTATACACTTCCAATATCCACGTCTACAAAAATAATTTCTTTACATTCGTTAACAATATACATACACATAAAGATTAAAAATTAAAAGATGGCATACCTTAAAGGCCCATGTAAAGCCCGACAATGTATACTTACAGGCACGAGGAATAGAGAAACGATTGTTTGGCCGCATACAAATTTTCCATCCGCACAGTGACTTATCGTTTCGCATTTTCTAACTGATCCGTGACTATTACGCCCAAAACTAACGAACCCAAGGATAAATTTTCCCAATTTTTTTATTATCTATTAACCTCAACCACCAATCCGGATAGTTATTGCTAGCTGCGGACCTATAATAAAAAATGCAAACACTAACTAAAACAAACGGACAATAGCAACCCGTCATGCAGTTATCAAACTCTTCACCAATAATATTATCTATCAAATATTTTGACCGTTACATGCCCACCATCTTTATCTGATCAAAACACTAGTCTCCTAAACGGAATAGGCCCCACTTCATAGCGCTCACTAAATTTCGGACCAAACCTTAACCCCGTTATGAGACAAAACTCCTCCCGCCAAATTCTATGTAATGACCATTTACATGGTAAGTAAGAGGAACGACAACTGTGTCTTTAGGTGACCTCTCAACTTGTCGACAACTCATAAAATGTATTAACACACAATTCTCTTGAGAATTATTTAAATCTTAACTAACCACAAAACACGTATTCGTAATAATTCTTCCCTAAAAGTGTATTCCTAAATTTGGTTCAATCAATTTAATCAACTTTAGCTTACTTCTACACGTCAAAGTCACAGGATCATCCTAAATAAACATAAATAGTATTAGATATTAATACACATATATAACAAAAAAACACTATACATGATAATATAATCACAAAAAATTTTACCTTCGTAAATTCTCCATATTCAGCCAACACAAGCACCAATACCAAATAAGCAACCACAACAGCACAACCACACCACCACCACAGCACCACACCACCACCACAAGACCACCACAGCACCACCCCAACACCACCACAACACCACCACAACGCCCCCCACAAAACCACCCACAGCAGCACACACACAACCCTAACAACACAACCAAAACAGCACCACCACCTCCACCACTTTTTTTCTCAAACGTCTTTGATTATTCACTCCTATAACAATTCGGTGTATAAAAAAAATCAAGCGATATCATGATATACGAAAACCTGCGTGTTTAGTCATTCAACCGGTCGAATTAGGTTATTTTCCCCATGTGAATGTCGCTCAAAAATACATCATCTCGCCAAAAAAGTTGAGCGAGATTGTCTATTTTTTTATATATTGTGATCTTTTGTCGAGGATCCAACACGTGTAATGTCGCTCAACATATTAAATGTCACGCTCAGATCCCACGGGCATTTCTTTGGCCAGTTGTAAATCCAAAAATTTATCCGTCCTCATGAAGCAAGAGATCAAATATGTCCGGTTTTTGGTAATTGTTTGTGTAAATTTGATTGTCTTATAAACACTAAGTTAGTGTAGAGAGCGAAAGTTTGCATGACTCTGAAATGATGGTGCTAAATGTGATCTTGATGTCTCCTGATACACTTAGCCGTGATATTTTTATTTACAAATAGTAACGGATTAATCTTGAGTTGTTCTTGTCTTATTAAGGTTTTAGATTGTTATTGAACGAAGATTATTTGTAAATGGATGGATAAACAGTAACCATGTACGAGTGCAGGTGAGTGTACAACCGATGGTGTCGAAGGTTATTTTCTAAGGCTCAGTCTCATGCGCAGTTTAAATTTAGCAATGACTTTTCAGTTGTGTTGAACCCGTAATAATTTTCATTTCACTAAGCTTTTTGAGTAGTCAACCGAATACGTTTACCTTACGTTCAAAAGGGTAGTTGCCTTTAGATTAGTCGACTCACGATGTTTAAGTTTTGGGAAATTAACCAAAGTAAATTAAAAAAAAGATTTTTAATGTACAACCTTCTAACATTTTTATTAGTACAAGTGTGTTTTTGATGACTTATGACGTTAGTTCAGGGACGGATATGTGTGTTAGTTTGGGTTGGCCAAGGCCTACCCCAAAATTTTATTAATGACTATTGGTTCTATACTGCTAATGCGAATTTATCTACTAAATAATAATTTGGCCCACCCAAATTCCAAAACCGATAAAAGCTTATAGTCTAATACTAGTTGAGATATGAAAGTTTGGTGGCATGATTCGTGTGTCACACTCTCATACTTATAACCATTCATTAAATAAGATTTTAAATGTTTTGTTATATAAAGTATTGTCATTTTGTCTTTCGTATGTAAAAACACTACAAAATCAATATAATGTTTATATTTTCTTATCTTATCCTATTTTTAAGATTGAATATCATCCTTTTATTATTCATTTAAGTTGGTTCAGTGGAAAATTGTGAGTCCCTAATGAATAATCACGCAGCTATTAAGGATGATAGCCAAGACGTATAAATACAATTGACTATACAGAAACACTGATTATGAATACTATATGTTAATGCGGAATCTCAACACAATACTAAGAAAAACAATGTAAAACTGAATAATAACTTCTATTAATCAACTAAATAATAATTTCTATTAATCTGCTTTGAATGATTACAGATTACTAACTATGAGATATGCTTTGTATGAGATGTATATTGAGATCGTGTGTCTAACTATGCCAAGAGGGATCCTTTTATAGACCAAGGATAAACCCTAACAGGCTTACAAAACGCGTACATATCTTTTCCTAAAATATCTCATACATATCTCTTAAACGGTACTAACTATTTTCTACTATCGGTACTAACTAACTGATCAGTACTTAACATTTTGTACTGTCAGTACTAACTATAACTATCAGTACTAACTATTTGTACTGTCGGTACTAAGTTAGGAAAACATAATTCCCAACAATCCTCCCTTAAACATGAATGTTGAACTCTTTTAACTTCATGTTTCCTTCAGATTTATCTTCTTTAGCACATAGAGGATGTATCCAAACACTTTTAACATTTCTTGAGCTTTTAAACACTATCCATCTTCAGCAGCAACTTTGTCTTCTCAGCAACACAACAACATCTTTTCAGCAACAATCCAACTAAGTTGGCTTTGTAGTTTTTGGCAAACTACCAGCCATTAACGGATTTGATGTTCCTTTACCAGTAGCCGTTTGCTCTGGGATAGTTAACTCTTTATTTTAAAAACATGGTGAGTTAATTACCATACAGTTTTTGGTAAACTGTCAACCATCAACGGAATTGATTTGTCTTTACCAAATACCGTTTGCTTTTGGACTAGCCAATGCTTCATTGCCATAACATGGTGCATTGATAAACCATATAGTTTTTAGCAAACTATCAGCTATCAACAGATTTGATTAGTCTTTACCATGAACTGTTTGATCATGGACTAGCCAACTCTTCACCACAGAAGCAAGGTGAGTTGAGAACCCTACAATTTTTGGTAAATTGTCAACCATAAACGGATTTGAGAAGTCTTTACCACAAGCCGTTTGCTTATGGACTAGCCAGTTCTTATGCCTGTTAAGCATGGTGAACTGATGACCATTTGTTGTGTGGTGGTTAGCCAACACTCAAACCCTTCTCAATCCCATCAATCTTATTCTTCAGGTTCTAACTCTGCAAGTATCTTCTTGATAAACCTGATCAACTCTAATGCCATAGTACTGTCTTCTTCAGACTCCAACTTTAATTTCAACATTTGCAACAGTACTTTCTTTCTCAAAGGATACTTTTTCTCTACGAGCATATGAATAACTAATCCTGCCTCAGTCATTAAAGTATATACCCTTGAAGAACCATGTAGCTTCTAAATAGCTATATTCCCAATTCCTGCTGTGAGTTCCAAACTTATCTTCATCATCTGATTGAACATAAACATCAAATCTCCCCAAAGTAACCTAACAAATCCTTCAGGTATTCTTCATCATCTTGATATCTGTCACATCACCAGTTAATATACATCAATTCAAATCAAACTCTATCAAAATATGAAAATCACCCTTATCAGAATTCTAAAGTTATCTCTTTTGTCCATTGCTTTCTAATACCACCATTTTGATTAATCTCCTCTACATGTTTAGCTTTATCAACCTATGGTTTAGTTCCAAGATACTTAATTTTCCATTCTTTGATAGGATACTTCCTGTCAAGTATTTCATAATCCGCTTCTTTTTCCTCATCTGGAGCTATTGTTAAACATAATCTCAGCTCATCATTCTCTTACTCACTATCATCCTCAGAAGTGTTTTGTCTGAATCTCTTCCTTGACCTTAAACTTTTCCTAGAACTAATTTTTCTTTTCTAGTACTTTCTTCTTCTTTAATCTTCCTCCTTGACCATTTCATTCTTAGATTAATCAATTCCTTTTTTCATCATCTTTTGATCAGTCTATTTCATCTTCACAGACCCAATAGAAAGAAATTTTCATCTGATCCTTCTTAATCCTTTTCATACAGAGCTTGTATTTCCTCGAAACTTCTTGGTTTTCAAATTAGAAACAAAAACAAATGCTTAAAGTTCCTACATGCTTCAAGTAGGTCATCAATTGATTTCTCAGTTGGAATTTTCTTTGTAGTGGTCTTTTCCTGATAGCTTTCTGATCTTTGTTGAGCAAGGAATATCTTTGAGCAGCAATTGTGTCCATGAAGGAATTTTTCTCTTTTCTTCTATTGGTAAATTGCCTCTTTCCTCTTTTGAAGCTTCTAGCAAGAAGTCTACTCAGCCTCAATTCTTGCCTTTATGTCATCATAATTTCTTAGAAGCTTCATTGGTAGCTTTTCTTTAGCTAATCGTTTCTTATTCTTTACCTCCCACTCTCTTGTATTTTCCTAGCCATTTCTTCATCACTTGCAAGCTGTTTAAACTTCTTCTTAACTTCAGGAATACCATCAGATTCACTTTTAGTTTCATCCTCCTCTCTATTTTCTTCTTTCTTTGTTCTTTTGGATCAATTTTTGAAGAGGCTTATAATGGTTAGAAGTGATCTTTGGAAAGTAGGCCTAGGTCTGTCAGTTTCTTCAATATCCTTCAACTCTACACCTTTCTCCTTCTCTCTTGAAACTGCTTTGGCTTGACTCATGTTGAGAAGAACCTTAGCTATTGTTTCATCATCTCCAAATATTGTAGAAGTAGGTGTTTGAGTAGTTTGAGTAGCACTTCCTTCTTCAGTATGATCATCAGTACCTTTACTTTGCTCATCGGTACTATCTTTCTGCCTGTCAGTACTAACTTTGGATCCGTCAGTACTAACTATTGGTCTGTCAGTACTAACTATTGGTCTGTCAGTACTAACTTTCTCCTTGTCAGTACTAACTTTCTCCTTGTCAGTACTAAGTACATCTTCAGTACTAAGTACATCTTCAGCATACTCCTTCTCTTCACCCACTATATCTCTTGTCCTCCCCACATCTTGAGCATTCTCAGTTTCCATATGATCAAGTGTATCTTCAGGAATCTCATCAAATAGAGGATCTCTTTGGACTGAAGGTTCACCTTTAGCAAACTTCCTCCCCTGTTTGGATACAGACTCTTTGTGCACCCATTGTTTCTTTGAGGATCTCTTTCTTGCCAATCTTTGCTTCAAGGAGACACTTTGCATCCATGCTCTGTGGTGTTTGATGACAGGTTTAGCTTGCTTCTTGAGCTTTTTGATCTGAGCCTTCAAATGTTGTATTTCTTTGGCTTGATCTGAAACCTGTGCACATAAAGAGAGACAAAGATCATAGACACTTTGGAGTGTCATTTCACCCTTATTTCCTGAAATGGATTTATCACTAGATGAATGACCTCTAAGATTCCCACCAGAACTTTCTGGAATAGAATCAGGAATGATAGTAGAAGGTGAAGGTCTAGGGGATGGGTCAGTCTGTGGCTCAATAGGTACTTCACTAGTGTGAGCAGGAGATGAGTCAGTCTGTGGCTCAATAGGTACTTCACTAGTGTGAGCAGGAGAGGGTGTAGGTTGTGCTTCAGATGGTCTTTCTGAAGGAGCACCCTCATCCTCAGTTGGTTGTACCAACATAGAAGCAAATAAAGGGGTGATTTTCCCTGAGAAATGTTTACCCTTTTTAACCATGAAAGAAAAGACTTTACTTGTTAAAGCATTTACAGGAAAATGATCTAAAGGTACAGGTACATTAGCTAGTTGTTTATCTAAAAAGATGGAAATAAAACGTGGGTACATGACAAACTTCTTCTTTGCATCTAAATGTCTAAGCATACCATCAAAAATTAATTTAGAAAAATTATACTTCTGATTAGATGTTAAGCAAATGACAGCAGTGGCAATATTAGTAGGAATTTGATCCCAAGAGGTGCTTTTTGAACTAATACAATGATTCATTGTATGAAATAAAAACCTCCATTGGGGTGAAAACAAAGCTTTGTTAAATGTTAACACTGTTAAATCCCCCTCATACCCCATACACTGTATAGCATCAAATATAGCCTGATTGGGTAGTGAGTCTATCCCATTAGCATCATCAAAAAGAAGATCACTTCTTATTGATGCTTCAGAGATAGACACAGGCTTGCCAGCTACTTTGGCAGTAATGTGCCTAACATTGTTGATTATTTTGGACTTAGCAGACGTCCAAAACTGTTCAACAAATGTAGTAGAAACAACTGGACTTACAGTGAGAGCATGATGAATGGAACTGCGCGTAATAAAATCAATGATCTCGTGAAACTCTACATTCCCTTTAGACTTCTCTAGATACGCGACCATATTGTGCTTAGGACATGAATCAAGAACAGCCATTGTAGTCGAAAGGAGAGATCGTCGTTAAGAGAGATATTAGGGCTTGTAAATGCTAATGTATGTTAGAGATAGAATGCGTAAGGAACTTTGCGCATGAGATGGGTTTTATATAAGTTAGGGAGTAACCTAATTTTCAAGGAAACCATTTTAATTACACTTTGTACCCCTTAGGAGTATTTTTTCCTTCAACATCACTTATAGCGTATAAACTTTGCCCAGCGGTACTAACTTAGTACTGGTCGGTAACTAACCTTTGTCCCATAAAAGAATGAACATGTAGTATCAATGGGGGGGGGGGGGAGTGCTCAGGACCATTTGTAACTTTCTTCAAACGACTCTCTAAACTCTATCAAACCTTTGGAAATGCAGCACCTATGGTTAACATGTTTCTTCATACAAACTTTACAACACAGCATATTGCCTCCCTTTAACCAATGCAGCTTATGGATTTATCATGCCCCAATAGGTAACGAACCCAAGAACTGAATAAAGTCTGCTAACATCAAATGTCTTGGTTAGTATATCAGCTACATTGTCATCTGTGTGGATTTTAAGCACCTGAATAATGAGCTTCTTTTCATAAGCAACCTCTTATGAAATGGTGCCTATTAGCAAAAGTGCTTGTCCTTCGGAATGAGTATACTGGATTCTTTTACCAATGCAAAATGGTTGCTTTTCATATCAAATGTAATCTGTGTTTCATGAAGTTGAACCCATAGTCTAACATTTGATTTTGAATCTACAAAACTTGCCCACAGCAGCAACATATTCTGCCTCCGTAGTAGAAGTAGCCATAAGTGGTTCCGCTTTTTGCATTGCCAAAGAAATGAGGTCTCCTGCCAAAAATTGACAACCTCTTATTGTGGATTGTCTGTCAAGAATTTGCTCTATGCATAGTCACTATCTGAGTAGGATTTCCAGGTCATAAATGAAGACACTCTAGGATACCAAAGACCCAGTTTGGGTTTGCCCTTTGAGTAACCTAAAAATTCTCGTTGACAACACTTAGATGGGAAGTCTTTTTGGAGTGACTGAAACCATAGAACAAGCACAAAATACCTGCAAACATAATGTCGAGGGTCTATAAGCAGTCAAAGTACATTAAAAGAGCCAATCATGGCCCTTATAAGATGGACATCCACAACCCTTACCTGGCTTCCTCATCTCTGACAAAGAGGCTCTACGTCTCAATTGGTGTACTAGCATCTTAAACATTTGCAAAGCAAACTTCTTCAGGTATTCTGCAAACATACTTATCCTGACTAATAAAGATATAATCTTCCTTACTGTTGACATTGTTAATCCCAAGAAAGAAAGTGAGCTCTCCTATTGAACTCATCTGAAATCTACTCTTCATTAATGCCTCAAACTTATCACACCAAGATTTCTTTGTAGACCAAAAGATGATATCATCCACATAGACTTGAACTAGTATGATATCATGTTTGTCCTTCTTTAGGAAGAGAGTTTATCAAATGGTTTCCGCTTTCTGTATCCATTCTTCAACAAGAAAGTAGATAAAGTAGCATACCAGGCTCTGGGAGCTTGATGTAGCCCATACAGAGCTTTTACTACTTTATAGACTTTCTGAGGATTCTTATGATCTAGAAAACCTGGTGGTTGAGAAACATATACCTCCTCATCTATTTTACCATAAAGGAAGACACTTTTCACATCTATTTGATAGACTATAAAACCCATATATGAGGCAAAGGCTAAAAAGATCCTTATGGCTTCAAGTCTTGCCACAGGAGCAAAAACCTCATCATAGTCTATCCCTTCCTCTTGCCTATGTCCCTAAGCAACTAACCTTGCTTTCTTTATTTCTGACAACAACTCCTCTTTCATCCTTCTTATTTCGATAAACCCACTTTGTACCGATAGCCCTTCTGTCCCATAAAGGTGCCAAAAAAACTACTAAGACCCAAAACTTTCCTGTATCTAAAACTAGCAACCATTCTTCTTGCATACAACCCCCAGCTTTTCATCTTCAAGAGCTCTGAAATCTTCCTTTGGGGGTTTCATGTTTGAGACAGAAAACAAGCAAATAAAAAATGATGGAAGTCCTTTATGGTTGTTCTTTTTTGCTTTGAACATAGCTAACAAAAGCATGAGCATTCCAGAACTGTATTTACGTTGCTTCTTGTTTTTGAACTGCTGAGGTTGGTATCTCCCTATTAAGGCTTTAAGGATAGAGTAGATGAATCCTTGATGCAGGAATAGGACTAACATCACAACATCTTCTAAAGTTTGTGCAGTCACACTGCACAAACCCCATCATCATAAGATGAAGTAGTAAAAATACCATCAGTAGAATTTTGATAAATATCCTCAAGTGGAGGTATTTCTGAGTCATCTTCTTCAGGATTTGTTAGATCAGAAAGAGATAGTCCCTCATGAGGACTGTCAGTACTAACTGGTAAGCTAACAGTATTAACTAGGTTAGTACTTCTAGCTTTAGCTGGTGTGCTAACAGTACTAATAAATGTTAGTACTGCTAGGGCTAGAGCAGCTCCTTCCTTTTATCACTTAGAGAGTGCTCAAACCTTCTTCCTGAGAGCTTCAGCTTCCTTATTAGCCTCCTTTTCTTGCCTCTTAAGTCTTTCAAGGTCATCCATAAAGACTTGTTCTTCCTCTCTTGGACCTTCTCTCTTATCATCTGTTGTTAATGCTGGAGTGATTGTTGAAGAATAAGAAGGCCATATTCAGTACAAAACAGTCTTAAGCAGATTCAACTTCTTTGTCAGAATCCCCTGCATCAATAAGCTCTTCTGTACCTGCATTTTGGTTAGCTTCTTGTTGACCTGTATGTAGGTTAGCTTGATTCTCTGAACTAACTGGATGATAATTCATAAATCAGTTAAATAATCAAGATCAAATAAGCCAAGTTGGTCCTTTTCCCTACAACATTTGGTTTTAATTCTCTAAGAAGGTGATGTGCATGGTCTTCTTCAACTCTAAGCCTTGCATTGTAAGAATACCCAACTAAAAACCTTTCATCTGGTTACACGACTAAACTGCCCAGAGGTCAAATGGTATTCAAAGATGGTCACATGGCAGCCCAAAGAGGTCTTATATAACTTATAATTTGTATCTTGCCCTTTAAAAGATTCAACAAGATGTCTTATTATGAGGCTTGGTCACTAATACCTTGTTTAGAACATAACAAGCAGTACTAACTGCTTCAGCCCAAAAAGTGTTAGGTAAGAATGAATCTGCAAGCATGGTCCTAGCAGCCTCAATAAGGGTCATGTTCTTTCTCTCAGCAACTCCATTTTGTTGTGGAGTTCTGGCATTACTGTATTCCCTCTTGATCCCTTTTAACCCACAGAATTTAATAACATCCTTGTTCTTAAATTTTGTACCATTATCACTTCTAATAGTTTTAACTTTTTGATTCAATTGGTTCTCTATCTTCTTATAAAGTCCTTAAGGATTGCAACTATTTCATCCTTAGTTCCTTAAGAAAAATACCCACAAAACCTGCTAAAATCATCAGTATAACGTTGGCAATATGTCTTATGGTTTAAACCTCCTTACAGATGTAGTCCAAACAAATCCATATGAAGAAGTTGTAAAGGAGTGGCTAATATAGCTTACTGTTTGGCCTTAACAGGAGGACTTTGTTTTGCATTCCTTTCTTACAAGCAACACAAGTGGGTCCCATTTGAGAAAGCTATGGAAGGTAAAACCTCTTAACAAGTTTCCTTACAGTTTGTTTTAGATTTTTTGAAATTAACATGACCACAACCCTCCTCTATGCCATTTGTTAGATTCATCATATTGTAGCCTTGAAATTAAGCAAGCCAATCCTCCTGAAGGAACAACTGTTCTCTAAATAAAAACTGTACCTAAATGTTTTGTCTGGGGATTTTACATAATACTTGATTTTCATCAGGTAACTTAAATTCAGGAGACAGAAACAAGACAATCAAGATCAGTAAACAGAACCTTGTTCGTTTTTGTCACACATTTTGTGACACGACAGAAAAAAGATTGAAAAATGCAGAAAGTTCTTTCACAAAGCACACATCCTCAAAATCTAACTTTCCAGTTTTTATTTTACCTTTACCAGTGTTATATAACCTTTACTACCTCCAAAAGCAACAGGGCCACCATTAAAGTCTTGAAATTCAGCAAGGTAGGCCTTGTTCCCAGTCATGTGCCTAGAACAATCCACGTATCAACAATTCCTTTATGCTTTAAGCTTTATGTGGATAATCCCGCACAATCAAATAAAAGAGAATCATTTGTTTTCTCTTAAGGGACCCAAGCCTGTTATGCTTGAGGTCTGCCTAGTGATCTTTGAAAGTATAAACATTTCTAAGACTTTGGATCCACCATTGTATTTTTGATCCACCATGGTATCTTTGGTGGTCTCCAATTACAACCTGTTGAGGGCTTAACAGCAGTTTCCCTTTTCCCCCACAACTCCAACCAGTATAACTGATTTCCCTTAGCAGTAATTAAGTTTTGATTTAAAAAATTGTTCTAAGTACTGTTGTCTTTTTGAAAGGCCTTGAAGATGGTGAAATGAGTTTTGTGAAAAACATTTCCTGGTCTATAACTGCTATTCACAATGGCTGAATATATTACTTTCATGGCAGTATTATTAATACTGTCTGTCTGTTTAAAACTTTGCCTAGCAGTACAAAATTTTTTAGTACTGCTAGCTCTAGCATTACTAATTGAAATTTTACCAGTTCTAGTTAGTACTGCTGAAGGAACAAATTGGTTTTGCTTATTCACTCTTTGCCACATTATTCCAACCATTGTTTAAGTCAGCTTTTCTTGCCATCCTCTTCTTATGAAAATCACAATCTCTAATCAAATGATTAAGACTACCACATACAAAACATGCTCTTACAACAAACCCATACCCCAAATCTTTCTTGTCAACTTTAGGTTTTTGACTATGTGTGAAATGACTCTTAACATTTTCCCTAGGAGTTTTTACTTGCTGGTTAGCAAAACTAGGTGTTTCTTGTTGTTTTGTATGTATAAGACACACGTACTCATCTTCACATCTGATTCATACTCCTCAATGATAGAGCATCCCCGACCAGACCTTAGTTGACATTCTACATTAGTTACATTTAACAACTGTTCAGACACTAATTCAGAGGGTTCCTGTACTTATTATAGATTCACCGTGTACAAATTTACTTGATTAGGATTCAGATTCACTAGGTTGAGTTTGTTTTGGACCATATGTAAATTGTGAATAATCTACTTCAATTTCAGGTCCAGAGGGCATATAATTCCCTGTCATGGGTGGGGGTACAGCATGCATTCCCTCTGCTATAACAAACCTATCATACAAAGGTTGGTTTTCTATCTCACTCTCTTATTCAAAAAGACACTACTGCAGAGACTGTCATTCTCATTCATAAACTCAAAATACTACATCATAATTGTGATCCCTAAACCAAAGCCCAAACTTATCATAGCACTCATTTGGTTATTTACCCAGAACAGTTACTAAGATTTTTAGAAGAATTATGCCCCAATTTTCTTACTTTAGCCTTTAACTCTAGTTCTTTTTATTTTGAGCTTCTGCTAATAATTTCTTATGATATGAGAACATCTGTTATTAATCACATCTAAGTCTATGTTTCATAACTTTTATCTTTTGGTTTTCATACCAAAGTTTGTCCTTGCTGATGAGCAACAACTTTGATTCAACTTTCTTAAGACCAAGGCTGTCCAAACTACGAGTTTGCACGTAAGATCGTACGATCTTACGTGCCCACCTGATAAAATCGTGTAGATACGATGTAGGATCGCATCAGAAGTAGGAGATTTCAAGTAGATCGTAAACTCACATCCACGCGTAAGATACGTATGATCGGTGGTCGTATACGAGTTTACCAAATTACCAAGTTACTAACTTATTAACTTACATACTTTACTAGCTCCATATACTTTTTTTAGCCCAAAAACGAACAATACAGTCCACGACTCAGTAACAAGTATTGACATTTCATTCCTAGATTTTCTAATCAATAAACCTAATTATCTACTTACCCCAAATTGAAATTACATTAAACAAATTAGGGTTCTTCTTCTGATGTTCTAGTTATCTTAAGCAAAATATTTCTTACAGGTAATTATTGTTTTTTCTTTTACCTTTTCATAGTTTTAACTATTAACCTTTAAGATTTAATTCAGATAGCTTAATTGTATTGATACTAGTGAAGTACTTTGTTTTGAGACGTTTATTATGCATGTTATGTAATTTTATTCCGCTGAATCGTGAAAGTGACAATTGAAGCTTGATTTTTTTGTGTTTTACTTTTACTTTGACATTTTAAATTTGAACTTCGACATTTTAAAGAGGATATTATATAAATTTATATTTGATGATGAGTAGAAATAAAAATAGTTTACTCGTTAGTATCCGTTGCTTACGAGAATATGATAAACGTAGGATCTTACGATCTCGATCCGATCTTACGATCTCGATCTTGCAAAGACAAAAACGATCCCAGGTGGGATCGCGATCTTGACAGCCTTGCGTAAGACCTTGAGAATATGCTTTATTGTCTATGCTTGCCACACACTAAGGATTTTTTCTCGGCGTCTGAGCAATCATATAGTTTTTTAAGATTTGCATAAGACTCTTTACACTTATTTGAACATGAAATTACCTCTGTGTCTGAGTCTGAGCTGTTGCAAGCCATCAAAGCATAATCTTCATCTTCTGAATGATTAGTCCAATCTACACCTTCCCCATCAATTGTCACCAATGCTTTAGAACCTCTTTCTGTACAGTTCTGCTCCCATACCTTGTTCCAGAATTCCATGCATCTCTCCACCTTTATCTTGAGTTCCCATTGATTACTACACTCTCTAGCAAAATGCCTATTTTAAGGTAATTGTAGCATTCAACTTTGGTTTTATCAAAGCCAATTGGTTAGCTTTCTACCAGTCTTCTTGTAGAACTTTTTCATTCTCATTAAGATCATGGCCACTTACCACTTCAAGTCCATTTCTTCAAGGTCATATTCATCAATCTGTCCCCAAGTCCTCATGATCCCCCCCAGTTGAGGGCAAACTTGATTATAGCAAGTAATGAGTAATGATAGAAGTTTGTTCATGACTGTTGAGTTTTGACCAGAAAGATTGGGAACACAATAAGCGGTACTAACTTCATTAGTACTGCTAGAGTTCTCAGAGACAAAAGCTACATTTTGAGGGCTTGAGGATGATGCAGTAGAGCCTTTTATATCACTTTCAAAGACTCTTAGATTATTGTATAAATCATCAAAACTAAGACTGTCCACCCCTGGTTTGATTCTCATAATTAGGGAAACTTGTGACCAGGCAGAAGGTAGAGATCTTAGAATTTTTTGATTTAGCATCCTCAGTAGATACACCTGCTCCATGAATCTCTAACTGACTCAGGAGACTTTGAAACCTGTCATAGCCTTTGTGAAGCCCTTCTGTTCTGTTTTGTAAATATAGAATCCTTTAAACTGTGCTTCAAGACATAACTTCTGCATTTTCTTAGGATTCATCATTTCCACACATCTAGATTTGATGGCATCCAACATCTCTTTTGCATCAGTCATCTTATGGAATTAGCAATGATCTTCTGGTAGGGCCGATAAGCAAGGTGGGTCCTTGCTTTTTCTCTCTCTTCTTTCCGTGCTAGCTACAATCTCACTTCTTGCAGTTCTAGGAGGTAAAGACCTTAATTTGTCCTAAAGTTTTCTGTAGTGATTGATACAGGAACCATTCCATTTAGTGAGCGGAAGCCTCCCAGATTGATAGTCCTTGTAATGGGACGCAAATAATGCTCCATCTTTCATAGCCCAAATATCATATTCTCCCCTTTTGAGAATAGGCAGCTTGATGGTTGATACTGTTAGGATTTGTTGGGTTGTGTTTGTGATGATGAGGTGGAGGTGGTGGTTGGTGGTGGAATTTTCATCTTGTGATGCAAGACATGTTTAGTTTTGAAGAATAAAGGTTTGTAACTGAATTAAATTTTTTCTTCTATCAGAGTTTCTCTGACAGGCTCTGATACCACTTTGATTCCCATTACTGAATAGATCTCTGCAGCCTATTAAGGATGATAGCCAAAATGTATAAATACAGTTGACTATATAGAAACACTGATTATAAATACTATGTGTTAATGCGGAATCTTAACACAAGTACTAAGAAAAACAATGTAGAACTAAATAATAACTTCTAAAATTAATCTGCTTTGAACGATTACAGATTACTAACTATCGAGATATGATTTTGATATGAGATATCTTGAGGTCGTCTTTCTAACTACGCCAAGAGGGATCCTTTTAATAGACTAAGGATAAACCCTGAACAGCTTACAAAACGTATACAATATCTTTTCCTAAAAAAATCCATTACATATCCTTAAACGTACTAAACTATTTTTCCTAACATACTAACTATTTGTATCAGTACTTACATTTTGTACTGTCGTACTAAACGTATAAATATCATACTAACTATTTGTACTGTCGGTACTAAGTTATGAAAAACATAAATCCTAACGAGACCGATTCGATAGGCAGGCTCTCAATTCATTGTCAAATTCGCGGAGGTGAGATCTATTTCTTTAAAAGAGGATTACGGGTCTTGTGATGAGGTTATTGATAAGGGAGATTGCTCGAATGAGGTGGTCCATAAACGTACGGAGATTCTCAACAAGATTCATCAGGTAAATAATATTCAAGCTTCAGAAATTGCTCAAAAAGCCAAGATTAAATGGGCAATCAAGGGAGATGAAAATGGAAATTTTTCATGGTAAGCTAAACAAGAAGCACAAACAATCGACATAATTCGGGGTATTATGGTGAATGGGACGTGGGTCGATGACCCGGATCAGGTGAAAGCGTGAATTTCTTTGAACATTTTTGGGGTAATGGTTTCGATAAAACCATAGTGAATCGAAGCGTGTAATGATACCCCCTATTTCCTGTCTCCCTATCGATTGATCAAAGAGGACATGGAACGCAAGGATTTCAAAAGAGAAGGTTAAAAGGGTTGTGTAGATTGCGGCGCTGATAAGTCTCCCGGGCCGGATGGTTTTTTTTCCATTAGCTTTAACCGTCATTTTTTTGCCTGTGATTGAGAAGGACTGTCGAGGCTGTGACTATTTCTTCATGGTATTGGTGAAATACCAAATGGATGTAACTCGAACTTTATTGCTTTGATTCCTAAAATCCTTGATGCCAACATGGTTAAGGATTTTCGTCCTATAAGTTTGATCGGGAGCTTATACAAGATTATTGCTAAAATCTTGGCGAACCGATTAGTTGGTGTGCTTGGTGATCTTGTCAATGAGGTTCAATCAGCTTTTGTGGCGGACAAACAAATCCCTAGATTTGGGTCCTTTTATTTGACAAGAGCACCAAGCACACCAACTAAACGGTTCGCCAAATTTTTAGCAATAAACCTTGTATAAGCTCCCGATCAAACTTATAGGAACGAAAATCCTTAACCATGTTGGCATCCAGGATTTTAGAATCAAAGCAATAAAGTTCCGAGTACATCCAATTTGGGTAATTACCATACATAGAAAAATAGTCAACAGCCTCGAACACGTCCTTCTCAATCACAGGCCAAAAATGACGGTAAAAGCTAAATGAAAAACCATCCGGACCCGGAGACTTATCAACGCCGCAATCCCACACAGCCCTTTTAACCTCCTCTTTAGAAATCCTGCGTTCCATATCCTCTTTCTGATCAATCGATAGGGAGACAGGAAAAGGGGTATCAATACACGCTCGATTCACTGATGGTTTATCGAACCTACCCCGAAAATGTTCAAAGAATTCACGTTTCACCTGAACCGGGTCATCGACCCACGTCCCATTCACCATAATACCCCGAATATTAGATTGATTGTGCGTTTCTTGTTTAGCATACCAGAAAAATTTCACATTTTCATCTCCCTTGATTGCCCATTTAATCTGGCTATTTTTTTGAGCAATTTCTGAAGCTTTTGATATAATTTACCTGATGAATCATGTTGAGAATCTCCGTACGTTTATGGACCACCTCATTCGAGCTATCTCCCTTATCAATAACCTCATCACAAGACCGTAACTCCTCTTTAAAGAAATAGATCTCACCTCGCGAATTTGACCAATGAATAGAGAGCCAGCTCCGAATACGGTCTGTTAGGATTTATGTTTTTCCTAACTTAGTACCGACAGTACAAATAGTTAGATACTGATAGTTTAGTTTAGTACCGACAGTACAGAAAATGTAAGTACAGATCAAATAGTTAGTACTGTTAGTAGAAAATAGTTAGTACCGTTTAAGAGATATGTATGAGATATTTTAGGAAAAGATATGTATACGTTTTGTAAGCCTGTTAGGGTTTATCCTTAGTCTATAAAAGGATCCCTCTTGGCGTAGTTAGAAAGACGACCTCAAGATATCTCATTCAAAAGCATATCTCGATAGTTAGGAGGGGGGAGGGAGGTAGGAGGAGAGAAGAGGGGGGGGGAGGGTGGTAGCGTGGGGGGGAGGATGGGGGGGGGAGTGGGTTAAAGGGGGAGTGAGAAGGAAGGGAGAAGGGGGGTGGGGAGTAGGGGGGGGGAAGCGGGAGAGAGGATGAGATACGAGGATTTTCATTACCCCATTCTTTAACTTTTTTGTACTGCTACATTTGGGGACTGTGGGTTTTGTGTCAGGACGTATTGGTGGTTCGTCAGTCGTCACCGTTCGAGTCCTTTTTACAGGTAATCTGTAATCGTTCAAAGCAGATATACAGCAAGTTATTATTTAGTTCTACATTGTTTTTCTTATTACTTGTGTTAAGATTCCGCTTTAACACATGAGTAATTTATAATCAGTGTTTCTATCTAGTCAACAATATTATACATTTTGGCTATATCCTTAATAGGCTGCAGAGATCTATTCAGTAAGGGACTCACAAGTGGTATCAGAGCCTGTGAGAAACTCTGAATAAGAAGAACAATTTAATTCAGTTACAAACCTTCATTCTTCAAAACTAAACATGTCTGCATCACAAGATGAAATTCCACCACCACCACCACCTCCACCATCATCATCACAAACACCAACCCAACAAACTCCTCAGAACAGTTCAACCATACAATCTGCCAATTCTTCAAAAGGGAGAATATTGAATTTGGCTATGAAGATGGAGCATTATTTGTGGCCCATACATACTATCCAATCTGGAGGTTATACAAAATGGAATGGTCCTGTATCAATCACTACAGATACATCAGGACAAATTAAGGTTTTACCTCCTAGAACTGCAGAAGAGATTGTAGCCAGAGAAAGAGAGAGAAAAGCAAGGACCACCTTGCTTATGGCCCTACCAGAAGATCATCTTGCTAAGTTCCATAAGATGACTGATGCAAAAGAGGTTGTGGGGATGCCAGTCAAATCTAGATTTGGTGAAAATGATGAATCCAAGAAAGATTCAAAGTATACTTGAAGAGCATCAGTTTATAGGATCTATAATATCCAACACAGGAAGTGATAGCACAAAGGCTATGACAGGTTTCAAAGTCTCCTGAGTCAGTTAGAGATTCATGGAGCAGGTGTATCTACTGAGGATGCTAATAAAAAATTCCTAAGATCTCTACCTTCTGCTTGGTCACAAGTTTCCCTAATTATGAGAACCAAACCAGGGGTGGACAGTCTTAGTTTTGATGATTTATACAATAATCTAAGAGTCTTTGAAAGTGATATAAAAGGCTCTACTGCATCATCCTCAAGCCCTCAAAATGTAGCTTTTGTCTCTGAGAACTCTAGCAATACTAATGAAGTTAGTACCGGGCTTGTATGTGTTCCCTAATCTTTCTGTCAAAAACTCAAGATATGAACAAACTTCATCATACTCATTACATGCATCAATCAATCAAGTTGCCCATCAACTTGATCATGAGGAACTTGAACAGATTTGATGAATATAACTTGAAGAAATGGACTTTAAGTGGCGAAGTGGCCATAACTTAATGAGAATTGAAAAAGTTTTACAAAAAGACTGGTAGAAAGCTACAATTTGATGCAAAAGAACCTGTTGGCTTTGATAAAACCAAAGTGAAGCTACAATTACCTAAAATAGGGCATTTTGCTAGAGAGTGTAAGAATCAAGGGAACTCAAGATAACAGGAGGAGAGATGCATGGAATTCTAGAAACAAGGATGGGAAGCAGAACTGTAACAGAAAGAGGATTCTAAAGCATGTTGACAATTGATGGTGGAAAGGTGTAGATTGGACTAACATTCAGAAGATGGAGAAGATTATCGTTTGATGGCTTGCACAGCTCAAGACTCAGACACAGAGGTAATTTCATGTTTCTAGATAAGTGTAAAGAGTCTAATGCGAAATCTAAAAAACTATATGATGCTCAGAGAGAACAACTTAGTGATGCAAGCATAGAAATAAAAGCATATTCTCAAGGTCTTAAGCAAGGCTGTCAAGATCGCGATCCCACCTGGGATCGTTTTTGTCTTTGCAAGATTGAGATCGTAAGATCGGATCGAGATCGTAAGATCCTACCAATTTATCATGTTCTGTAAGCAACGGATAAACGAGTCAAACTATTTTTATTTCTACTCATCATCAAATATAAATTTATATAATATCTTTTTGAAAATGTCAAAGTTCAAATTTAAAATACCAAAGTAAAAGTAAAACACAAAAAAGTCAAGTTTCAATCGTCACATTCATGATTTAGCGGAATAAAATTACATAACATGTGTAATAAATGTCTCAAAACAAAGTACTTCACTACTATCACTACAATTAAGCTATCTGAATTAAAACTTAAAGGTTAATAGTTAAAACTATGAAAAGGTGAAAGAAAAAACAACAATTACTTGTAAGAAATTTTTTGCTTAAGGTAACTAGAACATGAGAAGAAGAACCCTAATTTGTTTCATGTAATTTCAATTTGGGGAAAGTAGATAATTAGGTTTATTGATTAGAAAATCTAGGAATGAAACGTCAATACTGAGATCAGCGGACTCGTATTGTTCTTTTTTGGGCCTAAAAAAGTAATGGGCTAGTAAGTATGTAAGTTAATAAGTTAGTAACTTGGTAATTTGGTAAACTCGTATCGACACGCGATCCTATGATCTTAGGCGCGATCTAACGATCCTACTTGCGATCCTACATCTGATGCGATCCTACACCGATCCTACATGATTTTATCAGGTGGACACGTAAGATCGTACGATCTTACGTGTAAACTTGCGAGTTTGACAGCCTTGGTACTAACTATAACTATCAGTACTAACTATTAATACTGTCGGTACTAAGTTAGGAAAGCATAATTCCCAACAAAATTGATGAGAAGCTTTAGATTCCCGGTCATATGATTGGAACAACCTGAGTCGACGCAACATAAACAAATTTAGATAACCTGCCAAGAAAAGAAGTAGAATTTGGAAACTGTTTGATTGTAGGTTCTTGAGGGTTAGAAGTACTTGCATTATCACCATTTGAACAGTCAGATTAACACTCGGATTTGCTGGTTGCAATTATTTTTCCTTTAATGTCAAAAATTC
Organism: Tanacetum coccineum; assembly: GCA_026074375.1. Lineage (NCBI taxonomy): Eukaryota > Viridiplantae > Streptophyta > Magnoliopsida > Asterales > Asteraceae > Tanacetum > Tanacetum coccineum. Next base: position 8,307 of record BQNB010021794.1, on the reverse strand, counting down.
TTACAGTTGGTGACCACCTAAGGCAAGATCCAGGTTTACTAGGCTTAGGTGAAGCAAGTCTTTCTTTTGACCCTACTTTCTTAGGTTTCATAACCTTTGGATTTTGTTTCTTTTGATTTTTAGTGTTTGAAATATTTGCCTTTTGTTTCTTACCACGATTTAAAAATATAAAAAAACTATCATTGACAGCTAAAATTGTGGATCTGAGATTCCTTTCATACCATGACCAAAAATAAGCAGATAACCATCCAAACAAGGACGAAATAAGCCAGAATTACACCTAAAATAAGGACGAAAATAAGCAAAATTTAGCCCAAACCAGATTTGATGATAAGCTTTTGGAAAACAAAGAGACCCAAAAAAAACTCATCTAAACAGCTCGAAATATGCTAAAACAGTCAATAAGCCAGAGAAAACAATAAGCTGCTTAACCAAACCACCTCAAACAACAGAAGGATCATTTCGTGGCTTTTTTCACCAAAAATAAGCCACAAAAATAAGCTAAAAATAAGCTGACATAAGCCAGACTCACGAAACAACAAATACACACAAAAAAAACAGTCACGAAATAAGCTCTAAATAAGCTCTAAATACGCTTTAAGCTCGAAACAACAAACACAAATACAAAACACCCCAAGTTAGCTCTTGATACCACATGTTACATGATATCATTTTATCACCTCAAAACATAAAATAAGAGAAAAATCTTAGAGAGAGATAGAACTAGAGAGAGAAAGAAAAGAGAGAAAAATTGGTTACTTGACTTAGAGAAAATAAGAAGCAACACCCTCTCCACACTTGGAGAGGGCTTTATATAGTACAAGAGATAAAACCCTAAGGTGATTCATTTGGGCTTTATGTTAGGCCAAACATAATACAAATGGGCTTTAAGCCCAACACCTAGGCCCAATTAGCTTAAATGAATTCCCGGAAACATAGACTAAGCTATTACAAGGTTTGGGAATATTAATGACCATCACTTTAATAAAAACTAAATCTAACAATGTAAAATGAGTTTATATTTTGTCATCATCAAAAAGGGGGAGATTGTTAATATAAATAATGTCTAAAAACGTTATTTATATTTTTCGAATCCTCTACGTTTTGAAGATGAAAAAATGTAAAAACATTCTACTATAAAAATAAACGTTTACATGTTGTTAGGATCATAAAAGTGTCGATTATGATACTTTAAGTGGTTTTATCTATTATTAGTGGTTAGTCTTTATTTTATAAAGTAGAAAGTAGTTTGTAATAAGGAGAAATATGCTAAAAATGAAAAATAGCATACTATCTAAAGATTAGGGACTAGATTGCAAAATTAGAAAATAAAGGAAGGGAAGCCAACCTCCCTCTCCTATAAATAGCCACCTAATCATCATTAGGTGGTTAAGGCTTGTAACAAACTTATTTTCTCTCCCTTTTCTTTTTTGTTATAAAATTTGGAAATTGTGAAAGACTTGCCTTCTTCTCTTAATTCTCTCTATTCTAAATCTTCCTAATCATGTGATTCAAGCTAAAACAAGACCTAACAAGTGGTATCATACGCCATTAGAGATTAAGAGTGTTTTGACATCAAAAATGGATAAGACGTGATTGTTTTTACTAGGTTGAGTAATCTCGGAAGTGATCATTACATTCTTCTCAATTTTGACAAAGTCATTGGTTGATTTGTAGGAGTTTATTGTAGTTTACTCATTTTCGGAAGGTTTGTTGTTATTAGATCGAGTTGTAATAGTGATACGTGTTTTCAGTTTTATCAAAAAACGTATTTTAGGAGTTTTTTTGTCAAACTCGAAAGTTGTTACCGAGATTGGTCTAAGTACACAAATTTTTGGTTTTATCGAAAATTGTGTGTTAAGAATTCATCTCATTCTTGGAATTAAGCGAAAAACGCATTTTAGGTAATTTCTGTCAATTTCAGAAGTTGTTATCGAGATTGGTCTAGACACATAAGTTTTCGGTTCTATTAAAAATTGTGTATTAGGAATTTGTCTCATTTTCAGAATTAATCATATTCGTTGTAATAGATACACAACTTCTCGGTTTTATCGAGAATTATGTTAGGAAAAGTCAAATTCGATATCATTTAACATTTTTGTCACAATTTCGGTTTTATCGAAATTGTGATAAACGGACAAAAGGATAATTTTGGACAGTCTAAATACGGGTTTGAGAATTGTAAAGTGATCATTTCTTTTGGTTTTATCAAAATTGTGGTCATTTTAGGATTCAAAGTGTCAAAATTACATTTTTGGTTTCATCAAAATTGTAACATTCATTTTTAGAAACATCTTAAACGAATAAACTTTAGTCAAAATTGATATTATTACGGTTTTATCGTGATAGTTGTATCGAATTTTGATTAAAAAGGTTTTCAAAACGTGTGTTTATCGAATTTAGTTGCTGCACCAGGAGAAGCACTTGTGTCAGTTTACAATCGTTTCGCTTATCTAATGAACGATCTTGAAAGAAATGACATCATATTTCCAAACGTCACTGTTAACACAAAGTTCCTAAATTGTTTACAACCCGATTGGCTGAAGTATGTTACTCAAGTTTGTCTTGCAAAAAGATTGACAGAGGATTTTTATGATGATTTGTTTGATTATCTTTAACAATGTGAGAAGCTAGTAAACGCATCTAAAGCAAAGAAAGTGGAAAAATCACATGATCCTCTTGCGTTGGTGGCACATACGGTTTCATCTTCCAAAACAATCACACCTTACTATGTTACACATCCCTCTTCAGTGGTTGATTATGATGATGACTATCAAGGAGATGCAGTTTTAAACAATTCTAACGATCCACTTACCTCTGCAATGATTTTACTTGCTCGTGCTATCACTCAACATTTCTCTAATCCAACAAATTCTCATCTTCGTACTTCCCCCAACACCAGAAATCAAGCAATTGTTCAAGGTGGCAGAGTAAACATTCTAAGCAGAAATTCTAGTAATGATGCCAGAAATACAAGATGTTCATATGTTCAAGAGGAAGTCATTGAGAGTACCAATGTTCAGAATGATGCTCGAAACATACAAAGAACTCTTCAAACTGCGTCTTCAAGAACTACTCTTAGCAAAATGTTTCAATGCTGACAACTGCAGTGGATAAAGTCATTAAAGCACTAATTGTCCAATGCCAAGAGTTTGGGATTCAAAGTACTTCATGGAACAAATGTTGCTAGCAAAACAAGATGAAGCAGGAGTAATTCTTACCGATAAACATAATGATTTTCTCTTTGCTGATGCTTCTCGGATGGAAGAAATTCAAGAATTAAGTGAAAATATATACTTGATGGCTAGAATCTAACCAACAAACTTTGATTCTGATGTAGGGTCAAGCTGTGATTCTGCATTTCTCAGTGAGGTACAAATTCCATCCACCAGTTATGAAAATCCATTATTTGCTAAAGATAATCAAGAGCAAAAGTATCCAAAGCAAACTAAAGTTATTAACAACACAATTGGTGATGATCAAATTGATAGAAATATTATATTTGATGAACCAAATGATGATGCTAATAGTAGTAGTGTTGAAAACGATAACAATGCTCAAGAATCATATGAATTAGAGCAATTAGCTAGAAATGCGTATAAGGAAGCTGAGAAACAATAAATAATTGCTAAAAAGGTTCAACAACAAAAGTCAGTGTTGACTAAACAGCTTGAGTCGTATAAGGAAAAGGTTTAGGTTTTTGAAAAGACCAAAGGAAATAACACTACCTATTTTAACACATAAATTAAGGTTGATTAAAAAGCAAGACGATTTGAAACAGAGTCACAATCGTGATCGAGATACTATTCAAGATTTAGAACGTCAACGTAATAAATTAGACTTGTTTGTTGTTGAATTAAAAAGACAAATTGTGGAACTTCAAAAGACTCAAACAATATTGAAATGAAGAATGAGTGAAAATGAAGATATATACCATGACACTGTCATAGATCTTGAAGCAAGAGCTAAAATGAATGAAAATATAGTGTTGAAAATGGGTAACTCCTTACAAGGAATGTTTATGCTTGGATTCTATGATTCAAATGTAAAACATGGTTTGGGGTATGAAAATCCTTATACTCTCAAGAAAGCAATTTCTTAGAATCCAAAATTGTATGATGCTTCTTGCTTGGATGATTTAAAAATTCATATGAATGTTAGAGATACTGAGGACATTCTTGATAATGCTGCCAAGAGTCAAATAAAAATGAAAAACAAATTGAAAGATCTAGTTGCTATTGAGAAAAAACAAAATCTTTGTACACTTGATTACAAAAAATTATATGCTCTTTACGAAGATTTTGTTCCATAAAGGGAACTGTTGATCCCACTTGAATAGATCTTGCTTAGCTTGTAAAGGCTTAGTTATATTGAATAAATTCAAGACATCTATAGTAGAAACTTTGATTATGAATATCAAAGACTATGCGATAATCTAGTCTATGTATACTTGAGAGAAGATTAAAAAAATAATGAAAGCAGGTAATGAATAAAGCGATTGTACTTATATCCAAACTTATCAGTGTCCTCAATATCAAAACGAAGCACTCTTGAAATTGTTAGGGATTACAAAACCTATGAAGCTATGAATATCTAAATCTTATATCTAGACAGAAAACATGGGCCCTAAGACTCTCCTTTTATACATCACCATATGAGATCCTACAGAAATTTACAATACATTTCCCTAAGTAAACAAGATTTTTTCTATAAAGTTAAAAACGTAATTTCCTCTTAGAACAAATATTGTTATTACTATCTTCTTGATATGCAAATGGGAAAACTAATACTTATCCCCTTCATATAGATATTTATGATGTGTCACACAAATTAAAACTTTATCTCATCTCTGATATGTCATTGATCTTATCTCTAATAGCAAAACTCTTTTTTCCCTAAACACTTACCATGTGCAGGTTGTAATCACAATCAGCAGTTAGTAATTGAGCACAAACGAAAGCAGTGTTGAACTAGCTTTAGAAGCTTTACTCTAGCAAGGTACTAACATACTACTAGACATTGACTAACTTTTAGTTGATGCTAATGTAGTAGTAACTACTTAGTATATTTTCTTTGCTCTCCATCTTGAGCAGATGCAATAACTCTACTATAGGGGTCCAAGCTATAATCTTTAATACTAACAGTACACTAATATATACTAACAGTATGTTAAGCGTTGGCATGTAAGTAACTTTTTAATCTTACTCTAGTACTAACTACTATAGCATCATTTATCATTAGAAACAGCCAACAGTAACTAACTAAGAGTATGCAATAGACAACTACAAAAATTGCTTTTCAAGGTGAGCCGTACGTCGTAGAGACACAAAAGGCAAGTGTTAAATCTTTGATTACGAATTGGGAACAATTGCAAGTTCACCGGAAATTGAAATGATAATATCTCAATGGAAGATATTATTTGTTGGTGTTCGTTAACCAACTTGGTGAATTTTATTTTCTGAATTAAAGACAATTTTTTTATATTTTTGATTTTTCTATTTTTTTTTTTTTTTTTACTTATACTAAAAAGAAAAGGAAAATATATTTTTTTACTTTTTATATTTTTTATTTTTTTGGATTTTTGAATTTATGACAAAAATTTAACTTTCGAGGACGAAAGGATCTTCAAACCAAATCGACAAACACAAAACGAAGGAATCGCTCACACAAGTCCCCGGCAGCGGCGCCAAAAACTGATTGAGCAGTTTATACACGTAAAATATAATATAAAATAATATAATCCCGAGAGTAATTAAGAAAGATACCAAGTTACCCTTGATAAAATTCACTCTCAAAAATATATATAATATAATATAAAATACGTATAATAAACCGGGCAAGTATGATCACCCGGGTCGTTTCCCCAATGACTCGTGCAATGGAAACCTCGTTTAAGTTTGGATCCTGATTTGAATAAGAAAAGAGATATTTTTGATTTAATTATACTACTAAAATTAAAGGCACAATTAAACAACTAATTAACAAATTAAACTAATTACGAAAGTAAATAAAATGCGACATTTAAGAAAACAAATGCAATTTAAAACTTAAAAATGTAAACTAGATTCCTAAACCTAAATTAATGCTAAAGAAAATTTTAGGAAAAAGAAAAATATTTTTTAAAGGTTTTTCGGATTTTTTATGAATTAAATACTATTTAATCTAAATTAAATTCTAAAAATAGAAATTAAATTGATAAAAAATTAAGAAAAATACTTTTTAAGCTAGTTTAATCCTAAATTACTTAAAAATATGAGAAAAACATTTTTATTACTTATTTTCTATTTAAAAGTTTTAAAAACTAGAATTAAAGATTAAAAATTGAAAAATTAAGATTAAAATATTTAAAAATAAAAAATTACTTTTCAAATAAAATGATCTAAGAAATTTTAAAACTAAACTAATATTTTTGTGTTTTTATCAAACTTTTTCTATTTTTTTTTTTTTTGATTTTTGATTTTCGAAAAAGATATTAATAATAACTAAATTCGAAACTTATTTTTTAAAAATATTAAACTTAAGCTAAAAATTATATAAAAATACTTTTTATAAGCAGAAAAAGTGCAGAAATTTGATTTTATAAAAAGCCCCAATTTTTATCAAGTAATTAAAAACTAATTTAAGAAATTAAACTAAAAACCTAATTAATTATTTATTAAAACTTATTTTTTATAAAACTTAAACTAAAACCACCCAAACACATGGGCCAATACTGCCATTTTTGAAAATAGAGGGTAGGCGGGCAACATATGAGATTTTCAATAAAAACACAAAGATCGATTAAAGGACAGAAGTGGTCCCTTAACTTGGGACTAACAAGACTAATATTTAAACTAACGAAAGGACAAACGATGTAATAAACTAAGGACTAACGGTGTAATTAACTAGGGACTATTATTAAACTAACAAGGACTAACTGTGTAAATTTTAAACTAACAGAAACTATTAAATATGCAAGACAGGCCCCTACAGCTCCTAACCTTTAACAAACAGCATCCCTTTTTTATATATTAAACAGCTTATTAGCTTTTTAAGAAGCTAAAACTTAACTCAGCTTATTTAAAATAAGTTGTATAAGCTCATCAGCTTATAAGCTTCTAAAACTTAGTAATCTATATCTTAAACTACATGAATAAAGCAAATAAAAAGCACTTGACAGAAATTTAATACTTAATAAAATTGCTTATTCAACTAAAAGCTATTCCAAAACAACTTATCCACTCTTTTATGAAACAAACACCCCACAGCTTATGAAGAGAACAGAAATAAAAACAAATGTTAAACAAGAATAAGGTGTACCTTAGCTAGAACAGGAAAGCTTATCAGCTTATTATGAGCTTATGGCTTATTCACATAAGCTCTAAATCAAACCAACAATACCTAAACTAATCCTATAAGCTGACCCTCAGCACTACACCCCTTGATAACCTAGCAGCCATCCAATTCCAATAGGCATCAAGTCTTGATTAAATGAACAACAAACACAAACATAACTTTTTAACAGAATTAAAATGAACACAAATTTATATGAAATACAACTTTCATTAAAACTGAGATGAAGGTTTATTACAATACGAAACAAAATTGAAATTACATTAAAGCTATTACTAACAACTTGAATCGAAAACAATTAAACTGAAAAAAAGTTAACTACTAAAAAAATTACTACTCACTATTCCTCCCTCAAGCTGGAATGAAGGGGGTTTTATACCCGAAGCCTTGAGCTCTAGCCATCTCTAGATCCTTCTTCTTGCTTCAATCTTGGCCCTCCAATCTCTTCTCTCTCCTTGATCTCATATGTAAGCCGTAGGATTAGATTGTGTGACTAATCGCGTCACATCAACCAATCATTTGTACTCAAAGGGCCAGCTGGATTGGGGTGAGTGGAGATTGATAGTGATGGGTTGGTTAAGGTGTGTGAGAGGGTCATTAACCCTATGGTTAATTGGGATGGGGGTGAGTAGATTATTAACTAGGGTTTAGGTGTTCATGAGTTGTTCTTGTGTGTGTGAGTGTGGGTAGATCGAAATTGGGGTAAAATGAGGTAACAGTAACTGTTAAAGAGGTATAAGTGTACCCGGGTTTGGTCGGGTTAATGGTTGGGTTATTGGGTTAGGGCTTGCATTGTGATTGGTTGAGAGATAGACTATGGGTAGTTTGACCCGGCTCATGACCCGCGCTTTTTTTGCATCTTTGGGAGAATTACATAACAGGCCCTTGTGTTTGGCTGTCACTATATCAAGTTAAAACAACTTTGGGTAATTTGCATATTCGGCCCTTGAGTTTTCTTAAGACAATTTTTAAAGT
>BQNB010021793.1:0-58124 GCA_026074375.1 Tanacetum coccineum | reverse complement strand
TATATCTTGTGCTATTGATCTTGAAGTAACACGCCCCAGACCCTTATTCCGCTGCGACCCAATTTGGGGGTGTTACATCGAAACTTCTCGTGCAAGTACTCCATCTCCTACAACCTATCTCAACTCTCTTGATCCTCTTAACTACCAAAAATACCAAATTCCTCCGAATGAACCGATGAAACTCTCTTTGAACGACAAACAGACTTGCTCAACCAAACGCAACAAATGCATAAGGAGATGCGCGGAGGTTTCAAGTCATTTGGAAAGGCACTAAAAGGAGTGTTTAGCAAGAAGAAGAAATGAAGACGTTTTCGTATTTTACGCCCTGGTCAAACCTTTGGTAATAAGTGGGAGGTCAAGTTGGATCTTAGTCTTAATTAGTAAATTAATTGGGTAGTTAATTCTATTAAGAATTTAATTATCGAAAATACTAAATTGAACTTTCTATGTTCTGATTAATTGTGTTTTGCAACATAATTCGTAAACGAAAATTAGTTTTTCTTTAAAAGACAAACATAGTCTCTTTCCTAGTAAGAAAAGGTGAGAGTTACTTCTATCTATACTCATTGGTTGACAAGAATAATTGAAAATTTTCAATTACAATTAAACTCATTTACTGTCTTTTATTACCTTTCTTTTCGGTTTTGAAATAATTAAAAGATAAAATATTTTGAGTAACTAGAGAACATTTTGTCTATAGCTACCAAAATATATGACATCTTGCACTTGTCACGATGTATGAGTTTAAACCCCAATGAGTAAAGAAATTACTAGCATATCTGCTAGGTATTTTTCTTAGACTCACATTATTCCTTAAGGTGCTAAACACCCTTGTTGCTATGCAGACGATAAAAGAGGAACTGCATGCTAAATTTTCAAGTTAAAAGAAAGCATGAATGGCTAGTCCCTCATACACATAAGTAGAATTTCATATTCTCTGCTCAATACCTAAGTACATTGCTACTTGTAGGCATTCTAAGAGAATAGGAAAGTAAATAAATAGCTATTTGATTTCTACTGGAAATGTAACACTTACAATGTTGACAAATCCAGTGGGATCTTTGCGTTTTACTACTGAAATGACATTCATGTTATAATGTAAATTTCAGTGGGAGCTACAAGATTTATTTCTTTGTTAGTTGCCCTTATTATTTCTAGCTCGCCTTGAAATAATTCATTACTTTCCGAATATGAACGACCATAGTTTAAGGAAAATTGCATTTTATTTTATAGATAACATGTTGCCTTTCCGATGTCGCTTTCTGAAAAGTTATCTATAGAATAATAATCCATAATTCCTTATTAAACGTTATGGTTCGAAATCTACTTGTAATATCTATGACACTATTATATTGTTTATACTTTCGAGCGCGTGTCATATTGTATTAAATAATGTTGTCCCGTACACAAGTGGGAGAAATCTTAAGTGTGTGCAAGGAACAACATATAACAATATGATTATTGGTTTCTCTTGACCGCAAAGTAAGGAAGCTAATCATTTTACTAGGACTTAAACACACAAGATGTTTGTTGTCCTATTACAATTAAATGTCAAGATATAATAGTAAGCTAATTCAATATTTTGACTACATGTTTTAGTCAATAGACATTTGGTTAAATTATATAATCATAATTATGAAGTATAAAATTAACTTGAAATTACTATTGGAACTCAAGAGTTTGCGTTCATAATTACTTTAGTTAGAATAATTATGTTCTTGTTAAGGCATGATTATAAAGTCTATGAATTTATCAATGACTCATAATATAAAGTAAGTAGTAAAATTGTTATGTCTTCTTGATTAACACATGAACAATAAGGTCCTTGAATTATTCAAAGACTTATAATGTATACTTGACATGTTCTGTTTTCTTGAAACACATGAACATAGAGTTATTATACTATTAAAAGATATATACATTATAGCATGCACTTGGTTTAAAATACTTTCTATTCAATTTGGCTTCACCCAATTGGTGAGTATTTGATCCAAAGAGAATTAAGTTATCTAAGGAATTCTGATGGAGTCTCACAATTCAAATATTCATAGAATACTCATAGAATACCACATTATTATGGTATGTCTAATGTGTTGAAACAAACTATATTCATATTGTTTGATTTCTGATAACTTTAATTGCTCTACCTCCAAAAATCGATCAAGGTTAGAATTTTGCGTGTGTCATGGATACACTCAATAAAGTTTCAACCTAGAAGGTATTCAAGACATAATCTATTTATGGATTGGGATAAATCCCATTATGTCTTGATTAAAGTTCTGAAATTTGTTAATATCTTATGAAGCATATTATTAACAAGCTAGAGATGAGAACTGTAAAATGCATTTTGTTGTCCTAATTAAGAACAATTTATTGTTGCTTAAATACTTAGTATTTAGAGAAGTATCTCTTCTTACAAAAGTAAGTGGGAGTATCTATAGATCTTGAAGATATTCAAGAACAAAATACATAACCTTCTGAATTCACTTGCTGATGTCATACTAAGGTTAAACATGAAAATGTCGAACCAAAGTATAATGTAACTCTCATTCATAAATCCGCAAGGATGCCTCATCAATAGAGTGATATTTTAATATCAATGCTGAGGAATATAAGTTAGAGGGTCATATTAAACCTGCTAACTAATAAGATGAATTATCACATCTTGAATCTGATAAATATCTTAGAACTATGAATGACAAGATGCAGTCCTTAAAAGACAATCAATGTTTGAGCTTGATTGATCTTTTACCAAACAGTTAAACTGAAAGGTGAGAATGAGTTTCTTTTGAAGAAAAGACTCATAAGGACAAAATTGTATACATATTAATGCCTGACTGATGACAAGAGTTTTTTAATCTTACTCAAGCAATTGACTATGATTAAATCTTTCTTTTCTACACGCATTAATTATATAAAGATAACTAATTGTCATACAGGTTTTCTTGAATCTGCAATATGGCGAATTAAGGATCATAACTCTTTCCTTAATGATTACCTTGCGAGGACGATGTGTAATCAAAAGGGTTATGAGTCTATATTTGTAATATGACAATTAAGTTTTATAACTCTTTTCTTTATGATTACCTTTTGCGAGGACGGTGTGTAATCAAAAGGGGTTATGAGTTTAAATTCATTTTTATAAAGTATACAAGATAATAGAATCCAAGTGTGGATTGAATCATGCATCTAGGAGCTAAGATCTTAAGTTTAATCACAATATGGTTTCAGATTAAATTAAGATAACTCCTGAGTACACCTGACATCAAGTGGGAGCACTATGTTTTTCCTTAAAATTCACATGTTATGTAACATATTGAAAGCATCATTCCATCAAAGCTAGATATTAATCCTTAGATTGGAATGAAACTTCACTTGGGAATTTAGGAAATAAAACAAACGACCTTAAAATAAATGTTTATTAAAGATAAATGTATGCGGAAATAAAGTCTAACACAATGCAATATATCATTGAAGCAAGTCTTAAATGATATATTTCACTTGGTATAATTTGTTACATGGATGTGAGACTTGTGTTCATAAAAACTAGGAAGCATTTGTATTCTTTATAATTGTGTATGAGATTTGGTTGTTACTTTTGCATGGGAGCAAGAATAGATAACAAACAATATATAATTGAGAGAATTTAGATGACTGTTAATACAAATGTTTACGAATTATATAAGGCATAATGTTGTTTGTGTACAACTGTTGCTAGAAAATAATCAATTCTAGTTGAAGAAGGATTTCATCATTTATGATAAATCTGCTAACTAGATATGCTCAGCTAAGAGCATTATTGCATTACACATTAAATAATAAGAATATTTTACATTTTAAGAAACTGTAAAGATGACTGTCTGAGATAGGTACTATTACCTTGTCCATACTATGACTCTTGCAATAGTATGCACGTGAACAATAAGACACTCATCTTATCATTCAAATATTTCACAATTTATGAATTTGAAACAAGTATTCGAAAAGTTTACTCAGATAACTATTTAGCTGTCTTGTAAAGAAAGAGTTGAGAATGTTGGAAACATTGGACTTCAACTTGCTAATTAGTTTCATGCATATCTGTTTTAGTATTTGGATAATTGGGATTGTAAGACAATTTTTACTTTCTGATGAATGAAGATACGTGGTATTTATCATTCATACATATAATAATTATTATTCTATATTTGCATGTTTAATCCTTGAATGATTTTATCATTCTAAATATGTCCATTGTCGGTTAACAATATGAGAATATTGTTACATAAGACAAATATAAGTGTTGGTTATATTCCTTGAATATATGGATTGTTCCCGCCAAACTCATGTGTATTCATAAGGGATGCATATTGGACACCCCAACCTTCAAATATTTACTTTTGGATCCTCGTCATGAGAAAGATATCGAAAATGGTTTAACTAAGTCATCCTTAGACTTGAGATACACACAAGTTCTGCATGTGTGGATATCACTTTTTGATTATAAGTTAAACGCTAACCTTAAAATGGTAGTTATAAAGGCTATTTTTGGAAGTAATGAGAAACAGCATCCACGACACTTGTAGTCAATAAATAATTTGTTCCTCCAATTATTTAATTACAGAATGATACCATGACGCCTCTCCAGAATTAATCAGATAATTGCATGGCCGTGCCCCAAAGGTAATTCAAGATGATTCTTGATTACATTTGGTATATCTGAATTATTTTTATAACGAGAAACTAAATAGTTAAAATATATGGAATGAGTTATGATCCATATTCATGGTTTAATGGTATCTGAACAAAGGGATGATAATGGCAAGAAATAAAGTAACTATTAGTCTATTGAGATTGTTCCTGAAACTTTATCTCAAGTATTTCTAATTTAAAGGTAATTGTGTGTGTTTGCTAGACGTTGCCAATTATCAGTATATATGCAGCCTGCTACTCCGACTCCCAAGTGGGAGCTGTTGGAATATGTTAGTCGGTTTCCCAAGTTATACATAAGAAATACGTGAGCCTATTGGGGGCACACGCGTTAAACATGAAGAACATGTTTTACTTCACGTTAAACATTTAAATAGTCGTTAATTTACGTTACTTGTCTAATTAACTTAACGAATAGTTTAAATATAAAAACCAAAGGACTAAAACGAACAAAACCCGAACCCTAGGGGATCCCACTGTTAGCCGAATCCCCTAAGAGTTCTAGAAGGGGGTGTTTGTTCGGTTATAGGGTTAAAAGAGGGGGAAAAAGAAAAATTAGTTTCCTTGTTGTACAAGAATTATGGTTAGGGCTTGTGCCTATATAAACACAACCCCTACACCTCATTCTTCATTCATTCTACAACTTACAAATCCCTAAATCACTAGATTATTTTCGATGCTCCCGTTTTTCCCAAAACCCTAACCGAAAACCCTTAAACCTTTTTAGGATTTTCGGTTCTTCCCTCAACCGAATTCGGTAAACCCTTTTCAAGGGTTTTCAGTTTTCTTTGTTTCTCCTTGTGATCGACAACATTAAATCCCTCACCTAGGGATTCGGTTTTGATCTCCTTGCTCGGCGATTACATAAACCCAAACTTAGGATTTTGGTTTGTTTTGTTTTCGGTTCAACCGAATTAGGAAAAACCCTAATTAGGGTTTTGGCGATTTCGGTTCAAGCCTCAAGGGGTGTTTGGTTTTCGGTTCTAGCTCAAGTGGTGCGTTTGGGAATCGATTCAACACAAGGTGTTTGGTTCGTGAAGATTGACTAGCAATCGACTCATACTTGGTTGACGTGTTTGTGTGAGCAACCGTAGAGGCGATAATTTAATCGCTAATTCGTTTTCATGATCTAAGGCTTAAAGGTTAGTTTACTTCCCTTTTATTATGTGTTAATCTTTGTGCTAAAACTAGATCTATTCCGCTGCATACTCGTAGTTAATTGATTATCTAGATTGTTAAATCCCAACAGTAAGAGTGTGCATCATACATAAGAATAAACACTAGGAAGTAATGATGTTATATATATATATATATATAAAAGGCGCGCTATAGCGGCGCCATAGCCCGAGGCATGGCCTCCACGTTACGAAACAGGCCAAGGTGTCGTCTCTAGGCGTGGCGTGCAATAAAGAGCAATAAGGCGTGATAAAGCGCGCTATAGCGCACATTTTTTTGAAGCTTTTAAGAGATTTTATGGACTTGTGCTTATTTACAAGTATTTATGATTTGGGTTGTATGAGATTCGGGCTTAGTAACTCCATAACTCAATTTTAAGCCTAGTAGCTAACTAATATTGACCACTCTATAAAAAAAATTTGCCGTCTTGAGTCATGCCTTAAAAACGCTATGACGCAACGCCTCACGCTAAAGCTTGAGGCTTAACTATGCCACTATGCCACGCTTCACACTGTTTATAACCTTGATTATCATTAAAAATAACGGTTAGTGTTTCTTACTATATTTGTGTATCCAATTTGCTGCGTACTCGTAGTAAATGATTTACTAGTTTGTAAAATCCCAAGACATAGATACTTCAATTAATATAAATATGAATGTTTGTTTTACAATGAGTGTCTGCTAAATACATTTGTGGGCTAGTTTGAATTTGTAAACTAGTTGTAGATCTAAGAGCATCTCCAATGCTCAAACCTTTCAATAGCTTTTTAGACTTTAATGCCATCAATTTTATTAGTTTTTTTTATCATCATCAAGCTTTTCATGTTTTTTACTAAAATGGTGAAAAGCTTTCCAAAAGTTTTTTGTGAAATTAATGATCAAAAGTGGGAGAGAGAGATAAAGTAAAATGCAAACATATAGAGTGAAAAGCTTTTAGCAAAAGCTTGGTGAATACTAAGTCATTGTGAAAACTAATTGTGAAAAGTCTTTCTCTCCAAATATGCAAATACTCTTATTCGAAAGACTTTTAAAAATAATGAAAAGTCATTGTAAAAGCTCCCATTGTGGATGCTCTAATGATCAGTGTTTATTGTTGTTATATAGTCGGACATGTTATATTCATCTAAATATACAATCGTGCGTATTCTTATGCTCCTACTTTTAATTGTTTTATTATTGAGAAGTTAGTATTAAGGAAGCTTGATAAGCATTGCATCTAATTGTGCTAGTCGACCTCTTAAACGCCTATTTTTTTTAACGGTCTTAAACGCCTATTGATAGATGCATGGTCTGTCTATAACCCCATATGACTTTTATCTTGAATTTGGTCCTATTTGTTGGAATTTTGTTTTTCGTTGAATGTGTTTAGTCAACCCATATGTTCTTTTTATATTAACAGATTTGACAGATAAGCAATATTTACGTGTCAAATAATTTCCACACAGTAAAAAAAATAAAAAAAATTGACTTATAATTATTGTGATCGGGCTACCCGCTAAGCAAGTGACCATATTTATTACATTGGTACGAAATTTGAACTTCAGCGTTGCATGTTGTTAATAGATGTACCATGTTTTGCACTTAGGTACAAGACATCGACCATCTTTAGCATTTTTGGCTTTTACCCTTCTGATTATCTACTTCCCCAAAAAAATAACACGCCTGTGTAATTCTGTGTGAAATGAAAGCAAGTATAACCTAGTTGCCGTTTTCGTTAAGTCTTCTAGTACTCTAATAGTAAAAAGAAAGATACTTATGACATACAATATTGAACTGGAAAATAATGAAAGTGAAAATCATTAAATAGTAACCAAGTTTGGGATGTTATCACTACTATACAAACTGGTTTTTCCCACAGTAAAATCCGTGGGAAATCCCGTAGGTAAAGGCCTTTTTCCACGGATTTCCCACGGAATTATTCCGATGCAAAAACCCTCGTGGGTAAATATTTTCCCACTGATTTTCCCACGGAACGTTGACTATTTCCCACGGATATTACCGTCGATAATCTGTGGGTTTGATTTCCCACATATTTTCCACATTTTCTAGCAACCATTTTTCACATATATCCGACGTTTTTTTGCCACAGATTTCCCACAGTTAATTCCCACTGATTTCTCACAAATATTTTCCCACTTATTTCCTACAAGTTTCTTGCCACTATTTTTTTGGGCGGGGGACGGGTTTTTTTTTTTTGGGGGGGGGGCGGGGGGGGGGGCAGGCGGGCGGGGGTCACGAATTTCCTTCAAGATTTACACACGGTATTTCCCTCACAATTTCACAGGCATTTTTTTTGACGAATTTCCAAGATTCTATAAAAAAATTGGAAAACAATTTTTACCATAAAACAAACCAATAGATAAATATATTACCAAATTGTATTTAAGAGCACAAATAAAATTTCTACATTACACCACAGCCAAATTGTTCACACAATGCAAACAAAATATCTAGAAAATCAACTAAAATATATTAGCCGCTAGGATTAGGGTCACGAAGTGATGGGACTCGCTGAAAATAGATATGGGCAAAAGCCACCGACTTATGGTTCAATGTTGTATGCATCGTCTATCTATGTTGCTGAGCGTGCTGACTTCTCATCCTCTCTCATTTATTCAAGTTGCCAAAAGCCTATTCCTTCTCGTGGAACTTCTATTACAGCCTTTGCACCTGCAAATAGTTTAACACATTAAAGATACACTAAAAACACAATTTTGCCTTGATATGACCAAACAACAATTGAGTATATCACATAATGCAATAAAACAAGATTGAAATTAAAAAAAGTTGTTTGCATCAGTTTGGAACTATTGGATTTCATGGAAGAGATTTACCTATAACTTGTCCTTAGTAACCATACAATTTTTTTTGAAAGGCAACATTATAATAAAACTCAACAAAACGATACAAACAAACGGCATTCCATCTCTATAAACAAGACGCTTAAAGAGAAAAGAGCCGAAGACCGACAACCATAGAACTAGAATTATCTAAAAGAAAAATAACCACCAGGGTACCAAAAAGCCTTTAACTTCCAAACAAAAATGAGACCCATTCCTCACAAAGGACTTGTCACATACGATAAAAACCTTATAAGAAACAAGGACCATGTTGCTTGTACATCAAAGGCCTACAGAAAGGACTCATAAATATTCCACACCAGCATCCAATTTCTGAAATGTATCCTAAAAGTTGCAGACCCATCTCATGCTTTAACAAAAGCCAAACACACAATAAACACTCCTGCAGTTGACATATTTAGGGACAAAACAACACCATAGCGCCAAAAACAAATGCTTTAAAATTTATTAACCTACACTATTATTATATCGCTAAAGGAATTATCAAGTTTAAAAGTAAATAAAAAACATGTATACAAGAAATCTAGTTAATTAACGATATGGTAAGACCTTGTCAAGAAGAGATAAGAGAAACTTACTTCAACAACAAACCACGACTTACATACCAACATGATCAGACTTGAACACGAACCAGGCTGCAATAAGACTACTTATTCTCGACTTCACCACGACATAAAACACGAAACTAAACAAACAAACAACGGCCGACGCGAAAAACCAAAAACTCGACTCCTACGTGACCTGAAGATCTTTAACCATGACCCAAATCGCTTGCAAAAAATTAACACATCAGATATGAGATACAAACCTGAACAAATAATGCAGTAAACCCTTTCAATAGTATGATTTGTTCACTTTCCACACAGTTTGCTACATAACCATCAAGATCAGCTCGTCTTAGTGAAAAGGTAACAATATATCTTAAATGCTATTATAACATTCCAACTTATGTGTTTTACTTCGGTATATGCTCACCGTGTCGGACGGGTCAGACTTTACGTCCCTTTTCTCAAACCAACACTTTGTTTGTAGGGTGTATTGATATTTATTTCCAAGATATGAACCACTGAAAGGGACTAATTTTATCGCCAAATTTTAAAAAGAAAAAATTGTGATTATCAAGTGGTCGTCTAAGTTTTACAAAGATTTTTTCACACAATAATCACGTCATCTACTGTTTTATCGAGAACAAGGAAGTAATTCTGATTGTTCTTTTTACTAACAGAACCAATGTCTGTGCATTTGAGGTGATAAAATGGGCAGCAGGGGAAGAGAAGGCAATATAACATATTAACATGTTCAACTTTTTTGTTTAGGTAACAAACAACAAGTGGGATGAAAAATCAAATCAGTGACTAGCTTGAACAATGAAAAGGAAACTCACCAGTTATTCCATGGTTTTTGCTATTTTTATTTCTTCAGACTTTTATCATCATAGTTATTCTATGTCATTTTTTTCCACATACGGATTATTGGTTGCGTTGACCAAATGGTAGAATAGTCTTGCAAAGATTTATTGTTTTGGAAATATCTTCATTCATATATAGATAGCATTACTGACTTAAGTCATTAATCAACCTTGGCATGATAGACAAGAAAGTAAAACTTGGAGTTTAGGATCTGATTACGAGTTTTGGGACTAATCAGGATACATGTAGGCACAATAAGATCTTCAGGTTTGTCAAACATGTTCTTGATAACAAGTGAAACTTAAGAATACATACAGTTTAATTAGACTTAAATTTATACCTAAATAAGACTTTATGGCCCAAACCAAAAGGACATATTGCCCTTTTTCAATAACCAAGCATGTGATTGTTGAATATCATTTATTACTCACGGTGATGGATCTAGAGTGGGTGTTTTGTTTTTTTACCAAGTGTTGAATGAATGATAGATCTAGATCTGCTTTACATTTCCTAATACCCAGGGTTTTTTAGGTTTAGTGTTTTTGGCGGGGTAATGAAATTTTTGGGTTTAGTGTTTTTGGCGGAGTATGGAAAAACAACTTGTCTACTCCAATGTGTTTTTCATTAAGAAAAAGATTGTTACAAAATTATTAAATAAAAACTATATATATGAAACTAATTTTAATTTAATAAGTTTTTTACGGGCACGGGCCATAATAGGAACGGGCTAAATGGGCTCGGGTCACGAGTTAAACCGGCTGATTTCGGCATACAAAGTCGATGTGATCTTTGTATATATGAGATGTTAAACGGATGAGTCGAAATGATATTGCGCTAAACAAGTTATGTTATAATCGAGAGTCATTATACTACTGTTTAATACATGAAGACTGTTAATACGGATAAACTCAATGTTGATAATTGCTATACGTGAGATGTTAAACAGTGTGTCGAGTTGATATTGATATTCATGAAATGTTAAACGGGCTCGGGTCACGGGCTAAACGAGCTCAGGCCACGGGCTAAATGGGCTCGGGCCAAATAGACTACAAGTAAATCGGCTGGGCAAACGAGCTAACATGGATGATATTGGTATACGTCGAGAGATATTAGACGGATGAGTCCGAGAATGTATTATGTTCTACATGTGATGTTAACTGGACGAGTCGGCTGTGTATATTTACATGAGTGTAAACGAATAAGTCGATATAAAATTCATATACAAATGATGTTAAACGGATAAGTCGATATGATATTGTTATACATGAGATATTAAACGGATAAGTCGAGATGATATCCAGATGCTAAAAACACATATGAAGACATATTAAGTCATGGTGGGATGTGTAAGTATACAAAAACGTAAAAACGCTTATTTTGTGGGAAATTCGTGGGTATTTACACACGTATTTCCCCCGGATTTATCATATCGGTAGGTAATCCATCAGAAATTACCCACGACTTTCCCACAGACATAATCGTATTCTTTTAATTTTTTGATATAGTTACGCGTTCACGCATAATACAAGTTGTTTACGACATAACAATAATTATTTATAGATTCAATGATCGTCATAAACGGAAATGCGGAAGACATATACGTGTAAAACATTTCCACACTTATACAATGGTTTGTTCCACATAAGGTTATACTACTTTACCATACACTTACGATACTACACATAAATTGTTAACGTGGTTTAAACAATACAACATATAATATGAAACTAAAATCACATATGAAGACATACTGACTCATGTCGGAATGTGTAGTATACAAAAAACTAAAATCGATCTTTTTTGTGAGAGAACCAAAAAATAAAAAAAGAGAAACAAAAAAAAGAAGAAAAAAAGAAGATTAGAAACAAAAGGAAATAAGAAAATATAAAAAAAATATAAAAAGCCCAAGAAGAAGAAAGCATAATAAAAAATAAGAGTCCGTGGGTATTTACACACGCATTTCCCATGGGTTTATCAAATCAGTAAGTAATCAGTGGGAAATTACCCACTACTTTCCCACATACATATTCGTTTTCTTTTACCTTTTTGATATAGTTACGTGTTCACGCATATACACGTCCGTATACCTACATACAAAACATCTATAGATACAATGAATGTCAAATCGGAACTTGTGGAGCCAGACAATGTACATTCAACTCATATAAGGATGATTTGTTCCAAATAAACGTTGTACCTAAATTACACAAACATTGGACACTCACATAAATAGTGGTTAATAAAACAAACATATATCATGAAAACTATAAAACTACACTTTCGTAGGACATAATAAGTCATGTCGGAATGTGTAAGTATACGAAAACATAAAAACGATCATTTTTGTGGGAAGTGCGTGGGTATTTACATACACATTTCCTACGGGTTTATTAAATCAGTGGGTAATATGTGGGAAATTACCCACGACTTTACACAAATATAATATATTTTTTTTACTTATTTGATGTAGGTTAAGCGTTTCAGCATTTACTCGTCTGAATACCTACATACAAAACATTAATAGATATAATGATATGTCATAAATAGGACCATGCGGACATACAACGTGTACATATCCACATATATTTCAATGTTTGTTTCATACTTTAGGTATTTCTTAACTACACATACTCTTGCGATTACTCACTTAAACATTTTCGTTATTAAACAAAAACATATAACACGTAAATAAAACACATATGAAGAATTCTAAGTAATGTACGCGATTGTGTAAGTATACAAAAAATGCTAAAAACGATCATTTTTGTGGGGAATATCCGTGAGTTTTTACACATGTATTTCCCTGGTTTTTTATTCATATTGGTAGGAATCTGTTGAGAATTACCTACGACTTTTCCCACAGCATATCGTTTTTATTTTAATTTTTTGATATAGTTACACGTTCACGCATATACACGTACACCTACATACAAAACATCTATAGATGCAATGAATGGCATAAACGGACATGCGGAACATACACGTGTACATATCCACACATTTGTGGGTAATACACGGATGGTTACCCATGAATTTCCCACGGACGATTAAAATAGTTATTTTGTCAAATAATAGCGTGTGAAATCGTGATTTAATATGATAAATTTAATCCACATAATTTTGGCTGTGGCAATATATGTGGGAAATTTGCCACGATTTTCCCACGTTTGTCGAATCAACAAGAATAGTGTAAATATTGTCGCAAATCTGCGGGAAATTTTTCACACGAAAACTTGGTTAACAATTTAGCGTGTAATTCTGTGACAATTTCCCGTGGGAAAATTTGCGTCATATTTCAACTGAATTTTGTCACCAATTCGGTGTGTAATTTGTGGGTATTCCGTGTGAAATTTTACACGAGGTTTTTTTCGTGGGAAAAGTCCGTGGGAAAAAGCAGTTTTTGTAGTAGTGTTTTGTTTGAAAGAAAAATTTGAAGGAAACCGACATTATGCAAGACATTTTCTAACCAGTTTTAATAATAATGATAAATGTTCAATGATATAATACTTACGATATATGGATTGTTACGAAGATGGTTGGTGAGTTTTGAATTTCGTTTGGAAAAAACTATATTCCTACGGCAGGCTTTGTTTTGCACCACAACCGATAGTACGTACATCTAATATGGATATTCATGAGCCTGTTTGGTTCGGTAGATTAATCTTTAAACTATTCATCATGGGACGGGGTAGTTCACTCTGATAGGACGGTATTAAACGGGTAATCAGACGTACGGTACCTAAAATAAGCGGTTACTCATAGGACGAGTCACGGTTAACGTTTTAGATTCTAGTAGATACAATATGATCATAGTCTACTATTGTTTTTCAATACGATATTAGTTTGCACTACTTTATTTCTATATTCAATGCGTATTTTATTTATTACTTCATCCGTCCTAATCACTACTTAGGAAATTGGACTTTCAGTGACGGAATTTCCGACGAACACATATCCGTCGCTAATTTACCGACAACATTCCATCAAATCAGCAACAAATGTGCTTTTGCGACCGATTTCCGACGGATTTCAAAGAGATATGATTTCCGTCGGAAATCTGTCACTAGTTCAAATTATTTACCGTCAACTTTCCGACGCCGTAGCGACCTCAATGTTCATCTGTCGCTATTCATCCGAATGGTTTTCAATTATTTTATTTTTTTTTATTATTTTTCTATTTCCGTCGGAAATCCGTCACAAAAAGTCTTTTTTTTTCAAAGGGAATTCTTACGAAAACATCAAAGTTGTCTTTTTGTTACTTTCAAAGTAATATTTGATATGTAAAAGAAGAGGATTAACGAAAATTTTCACGTAAATACTTCAAAATAATATAACATGACCAAGTTTTAAATATTACTCCTTATACATTTAGCTTATTTATTACAATAAATGGTTTATCTACACAATACTTTAGACTATGTCATCAAACTACAATAAATGACTTTATAACTTTTAGCTTTTGTAATCTATTTTTTGGTCAAAAATGTCAAAACATTATGCATTTGCTTGACTAATAAAATATGCATTCCTAAATTTTATACTTTAAGTTTAATACTACTAAATAAATTATTTTAGCAATTTTCATTTACTACAAGATAGAGCTGATCACGGTCCGAAAACTGGACCAGACCGACTAAGAAGCCGGTCCGGTACTCAAAACCGACTTTGTCCAAAAAAAGGCCAAGGAACCCGGGATCCGAAATGGGACGGTCCATGTCCGGGTCGGTCCTGTCCGGTTTGGTATACGGCCTGGTCCAATAAAGCATAATTTTCGGTTATGTGTTCGGATCGAAGGACATGACAAAATATGTTCGGTCGGTTCTTTCCACGATCGCTCAGCCTTCTACAAGATACCATTGTATATTATTTTCAGAACCAAAATGGTGGACAACACGGACACGACTTGATTGGATTGCATGAAGAAATACAAAATAATAGTACAAATTTATAACAATAATACTTAGAGGGAAAAATACAACAAAATTTTCAATGATTAACAAAATTCTAATCTATAACAAAAGGGTTTTTCTACATGTGCCCTAGGCGGCACATGTTAAGGTGGGGACATCAGGCCTGTGTGTCACAGCATGATGTGGCAAGCAGTTATTTGTGGGGCCTGATAATGATTTAATATTAATAACTGCTGGTGCAATCAGTGTGGTGACACACTGCCTGTGTCCTCCACCTTAACATGTGCCCATGATGCTCATGGTTAGAAAAAAAACCATAACTAATATCATCATTTATTAACAATTTTTCACTTATTTAAAATGATATTAGACAAAATTTATTAACAAATTTTCGCTTATAACAATATCATTTATGGCATTTAAACATAATTTTTTTCCCACTTTTCACTTTCCCTCTAAAACGTTATCACTATTCCATCCGCACCACTTCGCCGGTCGTGACCAGATCGCCGCCGTCCCGCCGTTCCACGCATTCATCAACAATCGTCTCTGTTAATACTCTGATTACTTTCATTCAATGTTTAATTCTTCCTTCCGGTTGAGACTATTTTTTTGCCCCAATTTTGAATTCCTCTAATTTTGCCCTAATTTTTGAATCTATTATTTTGCTGTTTGCTCAATAACGATTTAGAATCTATTATTTTTGTTTCGTGATTGTTTAGGTTGCGATATGTTTGGAAATTAATTTACTTAGAGTTAGAGGTGTGGTGGAGTTGACTTAGTAGTGTTTGTTTGGTGGGAAATAGGGATTTGGTTGGTATGAGACGAGAAGCAGGAGTTAGGATTGTCGTTACAAACGGTACCTATAGCGTAAATGTATAAGTTGTTAAGTACGGTGTGGACAAGGGTATTTGGTGGTTGTAAATACTAAGGAGGTTGATAAACTGATTCTGGAGTGCTAGTGTAAAAGTGGCCTGTTAGGCAATTTTCAACTTGTTTTGTTAAGTAGTGCCCATTCAACTTCTGTGATATGTTGTTTTTGGTGTGGAGGAACGTGGGCTATTTTATTTTCAGGAACTCGATATACATGTCATTTTCGTTATTTATGCGAGTTTGGCATTGTTGTTGCAAGAGTTGCATTGCCTTGTTTGACGGAACAGTACCTTGAGTCAATACATGTCAGAAATGAAAATACAATCCTAAGGTTTAGGGGCACACCAGTTGCGATCTCTGCTTGGACTTACACTTCCTGGCATATTCTTGTACTTTGTTCTGTAAATTGGGAATGACAATGTATCTTGAGCTTCTTTTGAGTTTATTATCATCCTTAGGGTTTATTGGGTTTTGCATGTCTTAGATCATTCAATTACATTGGGGTTTTTGAGAACAGTTCTTTTTTTTAAGTGACTGGTGGATTTATATAATTGAATGAGTGCTTTCTATGGTGGTTGATGTACGTCTAAGGACCCGGTTTCAATGCGTACAATGATAGCATTTTGAGCTGGTTTTAATAGGTCATTATTCTATAATGCTTTTTTTATATTATTTTTTTCTAATTCTTCAAGTAGAGTTCACACTTTAGAACTCACTTATACGATTAGGGCCAAGTTGGGCTTCATTTTATTGATTAGGGTTGACGAGTCAAGTCAAAAATCAACTAAAAGGCAAGGGATGAAATGTTTAAAAGTCATTGAAAGTATATTATAAGTTCTTACAACTTCTTTGGTGCATTTGCTGCGTATATCTAAAGCCTTATTCTTCTCGTCTAACTAATATAGCTAATTAAATGTGCTAATTGTATGATTTGGCGATCTTTGTGTATGTGTGATCATTGATTCCTTTATAGTGCAAGTCCTCTTTGTATATTACTAGCTAATGTCTATCTCGTAAATATCAGGTCTTTGATATTTCGGATCTACAAATTTTTACTCCAAGTGAGTTGGATTATTTACTTTGAGGGCGTGGAGAGTTGTGGGAGGTAAGTTGCCTTTTCTTTTGATCCACTGCCTGTAGTTAGACATGCTAGAGCAATATGTAATTGAAGCTTTCTGTCAAATGCAGTCTGATACACTTGTCGAACACATAAAGTTTGATCATGGATCCACTTCCAAGAGCCCTGCAGTTGTTAATGTATGTACATGTATTCTCTTTTTGGATTTCATCTGTTATTTTCTTGTAAGGGAATAACTAAAGCCGTTTTTGTTCTCCAAAAAAATTTCAATTGCTTGAGATAATGGGAGAGTTTAATGCGGATCAGCAACGCGCATTCTGTCAGTTTGTTACTGGTGCACCTCGGCTTTCTCTTGGTGGTTTGGCTGTGTTAAATCCTAAGTTAATGATTGTGAGAAAGGTATCTTGTGAACACAATTGCTTTATTTATTGGAGTTATCTGTTATAATTATTATCTGTTATAATGAAACAATGTGTTTTTACATTACTACATGGGTATTGATTCTTGACCATCCTTCTTTCATTTATTTAGGTATCTACTTTGTACGGTAGGATCTGTGTACATTAAGTCAAAGGAGGCTCCTGCTAAGGACATCCTAAAAGATCTTGTTGAAATGTGCCGTGGTATCTTTCTCAAGTCAGCAAGGATAAGCTACCTGATATTGGTTCTGAGTATGAAGGGTAAGACTATCAAACTTTTACGTTTTCAGTTGACCATTTAGACTTATTATGCAATAATCGGTATACTATCTGCTGGATATAATGATAACCACATACTTGCTCTACGTAAACTGAACACTTAATCTCTTAAACTTGCCCGTCCTCTTTGTTTGCCAGCCGCCATACACTGATAATATATATATAAGCATAGTGAAGCACTTTGATCTCCTGCTTATCCTCCTTTTATGTCTTGTTAATCGATTTGAAAAGGAAAACTGCAGTTTGTTGATGAGATGGTTTACCAATTTCATTTTGTTATTTACCCTTTCACACATGCTAATAGTTCTGGAAATATATCATCAACTCAAGTGTTAAGGAGACAAATTGTATTTGCTTGTGTATCGGACTCGATGGCGAGCAGATGATATACCTTTGTTACTAAACCTACTATTTCGTAGCCATGCTCCATCTTTACTTGGAAAGTGAAATACTTGCACAGTAGTTTTTTCGATTCAAATTAACGGCTAAGAGTAGTAATTTTAGATTCAATTTGACATTCAACGTTTAGCAACTTGCAGCTTATAGTTCACTCTATGTGTGCTAGGAGAGTAAGCGATTGAGTAATGAGCTGTGAAGTTATTGTATAAATGTCACCAACATGTAACTCTTTACAGGGCTCTTAAATCAGTTGGGATAAATTGCAACTGAGTTAAATTGTAGATTAACTGATCCAAAAGTAGTTATTCATTTGTCTGAATTTAAGTTGCTTTTCTTACAATGGAAGATAACTAAAATCTTCTGCAATGGATATATTGAAAACAAGGGATTGTAATCTGTATCGTTAATTGTTATGGCATGCAAATACTTAATTTCAGATGCTTTATAATGTGAGTTAGCAGGACCATATTTGTGAACAATTTTGAACTTGAATGGTGATAGATAAATACAATCAATACATGTAGGTCTGATCACAGGGCGTACACAACCATTGCTGTGTGTTTTCTGTTTTTGCTGAATCATGAGGCTGTTTTGCTGATATTGTTTTGAATTCGTCGCATGTAGTTTGTGAATCTGTGTAATGTCAAATTAGTTTACTTGAAATAGGCAAATGCTTCAATTTAATCTTTGCACCTAGTTTTCATTTTAAAGGATACAACGTTTCAAGGTTACTGTTTGTATAAGAAATTTTGTAGTTGAGATTGGACATGGAAAGATAATGTTTCGTAATAGTCATCTCGTTCTTCACTTACTTGCATTTTTAAAGACCCTAATGGCCCAAAGGGGTCAAAATGGGTAAATATAAAGTTGGCTCCCCCCCCAGTTCTGGCCTGTCTGTTCTGATATACCCAGTGTATGTTAGTTTGGAAGCATTTTCCATTGCTAAGTAGATATGTCGTAGGCTGTGTAGTGTATCAAAGCAAGTTTAGATTAAAATGGGTCATTGCTAGTATGGACCGGGTCAGAGTGGGTTGACCTGCAAACAAATTTACTTTCTTTCTATTTTTTCAATCAACAATTAATTTGTGAAATATATGATTATAGGTACTACTATTTAGAGTTAACAGTGACCATAATTGACACAGACGTGAATATTTTAGTGTGTGTGTGCGTTTGGAGGTATTGAATTAATTGGTTATGTTACTGCTTTTTTGGTACTATTTCGTACAAACTTCACGAGTGTGATATTGCTAATCTGGTGATATGCTGATATAATATACAGTTATGAAAAAACAACTTTCTGTGACTGACACTCTGCTGCATGATTTGTGTGTGATATTGCCTATAGTAAATAACTGGTTAAATGTTGCTAAAATTAGTACTTACGCTCATCCTGTTAGTGCTGATATTAAATAAGCAACAACAACATTTCAGTTTTGCGCCACTACACCACTCACCGTGTGTGAGTTTTGATGCTGAGATGATAGGCCAAATTGCCTCTATATGCTGTCAGTTGCTGAATAAACATCTGGTGTGCTATTTGTAACATATGTAAATAAGCAATGACAACATCTCAAACTTTATGCTCCACTAACCACTCACTCTGCATTCACATCTAGGTGCTATGATATCTGTTTACACTACGCCTCTCACCGAGTGTAAGTTTTTATTGTACTTGTGAGTTCTATCACTTTTTATTGGCTTCCAAACTTTGTTTTAGTCAGTTTAATTCTTGTTGATTATTACTGGCGTTGTGATATAAAAGTAAGCAGCAAGTTGCAAATCACTTCATCCTACCACACGCTACCACTAATCGTGTCTTGATTTGCTACTGAAGTTATTGTTATATCTACTTCTGTTTGCCTCCAACTTGATTAACAGTGTCATATTCTCTTATTAGAACTTCGTTTCAAGATTAAACATTCTTTTTGCTACAAAATAGCACTCTCTTATTTTGAAATGGTTGATGTTATTTCCTGTTTAGGTTCTGGATTATGACATTATTTTATCTTACTATTGTAACATGGTAATCATCAGTTTAATTTTAGTGGTGTTTCCTCATTTATTTATATGCTTGTGATACAATGTAGGTGCAAATGTTGGAAGAGACGGATAAGTACGTGAAGGAGGATTAAAGCAAATAAGAGCAAGAGTGGAAATAGAGACGCAATGTTGCTGGTACAACGACAAGTGGAACGCCAAGTGCAGGACCTATGCGACAACGGGGAATTGGAGGCGAATGCACGTGAAGAGGCTCGAGAGGGTGTGCAATGAAATGAATGGAATGATATTAAACCTCGATGCTAACGGAATAATTTTAACGCATCCACGTCACCCTCAATTAGTTGGATAATCGCATATGGCCACAACTCAAACTTCTTGGCTGTTTTATGTCATGCTTTTTCAGCTTTAGACAGGGCTCTTTCTGGAGTGTTTATGGATTCGTGTCTCCTGCTATAATATTGAATGTTTCTTAATGAATTATCAATTTGAGCTTATTATAATTGAATGTTATTTGGCTTATTTTCGAGTTAATTATGCTTTATTAGGATTATTCAGGGATCTGCTTCTGACAGATACATACCGACAGGATACTTCCGACGCTAGACTTTTGTCGCTGTTTTCCGAAGCGTTCCAACAGATGACATTAACCGACAGGAATCACGTCTGACCTTTTTCCGTCACAAATCTGTTGGAAACTGCCATTAGTGACGGATTTCCGACAGAATAGTCTGTCGCTGAAAGTCCATTTTCTAGTAGTGAAATATGTGGTTCACATTTTTTTTGGATGTCTCAATTTAATTGTCCACTACTAAAAATAAATAAAGAAATTTAATCAAGTTTATATCATATCACTCTTGGTTGAATTATTATTACAAACTTAAAATAAGACATTAATTAATTAGTTAATGATAAATCTGCAAAAAATAAGAGAGAGAAATCAGTTATAATTATATTTTTCTTAAACTGTGTATTTTTTGTCAGGAAACAATAATTTTAGGACGAAGAGAGTATTTTTAAGGAAACGTGAGTCAAATAAATTGAGTAGAGCGAGAAAGAAGTTTCAACCACACTATTACAAAAATAAGGAAAACAAAATTTAGGGGGACGTATGTATTCATTTTTATTGGTGCATCTCAAATATGCAATTGTTATTCCTTCTCATGCTTTTTATTTTAATTTTATTTCTCATTTAATACAAACTCATTAGTATTTTTTTTATCGTAGATGTCATATATTCCCTAAAGACTTCAGAAAAAAAAATTGCCTTTTTTGTCTTTATATTTTGTACATTGACAACTTATTATGTTGCACACAAAAGCACTCTTCACAATTCTAGCCAAATGCACAAATCATGACAAAATACACTCTTCTCTTTTAACCCTATCAATTTTGATTATTCACGATCTTTCTCGTTTTGCTCACTCAAAAAAACGTTGGCACGAGACGAAGCACCTTGCACGAGATTTGTGCCTCTACTACCATGACATCCTCTTCATGGGACCAATGTTGCTAATGCACATTCTGCAGCAGCCGTAAAACCATTCCACAGATCGGCAATTTTAAGCACGGGATGCTTGTGATCTTCGACGATCCTATAACCAAAGATACACACCTCTTATCTCCTCCCATAGCTCGAGCTCAAGGATTTTATTTCTACGATATGAAGACTACGTATAACGCGTGGTTTTCTTACACTTTGATTTTCAATTCAACTGAGCATAAAGGGACAATTAACATTATGGGTGCGGATATGATGATGGAGGAGACAAGGGATCTTTCGGTTGTGGTGGATCGGTTGATTTCTTTATGGCCACGAGGCATTGTTACTATCCACGCACAGAATATTTTTCAAGGTGCTGATTATTTTCGGCTCCAAATGGATATCAAGTTGTACGAGTGTTATTGATGACACAGGCTCTCATGCATCCTTCATTTGGGTCTCGAGTAGGTATTGAACAAAGAAAGCTTCGCTGTGCTTTTAACCTGTGTAACTCTAGCTCTTTTCTCTCTTGTAATATGTCTTTGTACTCATCTTAATCTTATATGTCTTTGTACTCATCTTATTTAGCTACTTAGCTTGCAGTCTTTAATGAAATCACCGTTTAAAAAAAGTGTTAAAAGTGTTAAGTATTAATACGAGTATTTCCTTTCTAATATCATGTGATGTAACCCATGGTGATAGGCAATTTGTGTAACTTAAATTTATTATATAAAACAATTGTAAGTTGTTGGGTCATTAAATACATTAAGATATGGAGTGCATGACCATCCACCTAATTTTAAAGGATATTCATGATAAAGTGACATGTCTTCATCTCTTTAATTAAAAATATCACCCTTATTTAAAATTGAACATATCTTTTTATATATAAATTTTTTTGATATTAATTTTACCCTATTTTTTATAAGTTTGTTACTTTTATAATTCAACTCCATTTTTGATATATTTTTACAATATTTATTAGGATTTTACATTTCTTGGTGGGTTTATTTTATCTTGATTTAAATTTTTTACTACTTTGTAGCTCTTATTTGAATACCAAATTGTTTGTAGAAGATTATTGACTTTTGAGAGTGTTTAATTGGTAAGAGACGTGAGAACTTATTTACTTTCGCGAGAAATGTGATGTTATATGGTGGTGCGGAAGCTACCAGGGATACCAAACAAACAAATACAACGACAGTTTACATTCGAAGTGTTGTGAAACGATTCACTTGCGGGTAGAGATATTTGCCGGAGAGTTAGGTAAAAAAATTATCTCGATGTTTTGCGGGGGTATCTAATAGTGACATTTATAATGATTCTACAAAATAAATATCAAGAGATACTTCAGTAGTTTGAGCCGTAATATATATCGAATCGATCTTAAACCGTTTTGTATCAAGTAAACAAGATGATAATTCATGATATGTCCTATAGATTTAAGTGCTAACACATGATCCTCTAGTATTATACTATATATATATTTAACCATTAAGATTGTTGCCCCGAGGCATTTTTAATGCACCCGTACATTAAATGCATTCAATGTATTAACCGGCCCGACCCGAAGATATTTAGAATTGTACACGTTCGTCTTCACCGATTCATTCATCTTTATTAATATTTTCTCTATCCATTCTTGCACACGCTAATCCAAGCATCTAAAAAAACCAACACATTGTGGGCTATAGAATACAAGTTTCATTCCCCAACTCTACTCCTAAAATCAGCCGGCTTCTCTCTCTGAAAGTGCAATGCCGATTTGAGATCTATGCCGGTGATTAGGTGGTCAGAAATTCAGGTCAGCCACCATCATAATCTTGGTCACCGGGACAGAAAATGGTAGGGTCTTTTCTTTAATCAGGTACTTTTGTTTACATAAAGCTAAAACCCTAAGTCTTCAATTTTAGGCTTTGTTTTGTTTATGTTAAGGCCGTGTTTCGAGATGCTTTTTGTGCCTATAAATAAGCACTAAATCAAACGAAATAAAGCACTCGGTTTTCAATTTTTTGTTTAGAAAATGTGTTTTTTTGCAAATAAGCGTTTGATTTTAGGGTTCTTTGGTTATGATTTTTTGATTTTGTATGGGTTTTATGAAATGTGATACCAAAAGACAGGGATCTTTGTTTGTATTTTTAGGAGTTTTCTTAACCCTTTTTTTTATACAGGTGTTGGGAATAAAGCATTTGGAGATACACATGATATTCTTTATATATTAACCACAAGATCTCGAAATAGATCACACAATCTTATTTCATATTTTGATAACTGCAATGCCTATGGAACTAACAACGGGTTTACTGCAGGGTGTTAATACAAATAAACCGGTTTTAAACAAAACGTTTTACAATCAACTTAGACTAAGGTTTTATTAATGACCAAAACATGACAAACCCTCTTATTATCTCCAAACATAGATTTCTTCTACTATCTCCCCTTCATTTGTAGATAGACACATGCAACTTGAAAAAGTACACAAATCTTTTTAAACCCTACTTTACACATAATCATCTTACACTTATTAATTTATTATTTCTTTATTGTATAATCAAATGCAGCCATAATCCAAGGAAAAATCTCATAAGATTACATTAAGTATTCTCAAGATTTTGCAATATCAAAATTCCAGATTTAGTTACTGTTTGCGGTGTCCTTAGTTTTGTAAGGCCGGTTGCATTTGTAAACAGCACCAGGAAGAACCCGGCCTACAGTAAGATGTTGGCTATAAATACAAGGCAATTTCTCATGTTTTGGACAACACTATCTCATCTAATCTTCTCTCCTAATCAAATGATCTCTCTCTCTTCTTAGATCCTCTTCTTCTTCATTCTTGTGTAGGTAATTCTCCTTATCAAGAAAGGAATTGCCAAATAGCTAAGTTTTAAAGCAACATTTCAACAGTGTCTTGATCTTGATTCTTCTTCTTACTTCTTTTAAAAGATCATCTTGCTGTGATTAATTGTTGTATTGTTAGAGTAACATCAAGTGTAGTTGTTTTATATGATTCTTGTGGTGAGAAAATTCGGGTGATATCTTTGTAACCTATAGAAGTATACCATCGTTGTGAAGGCTTCTCCGCCAAGTGAAAGGAGCTCGGTGACTAGTGTTTAACAAACTCTCGAGAAGGTGACTCGGAGAATGGAGTAGGGCAATGAAGATGTCCTTGTAGACGATTCCCTATAAAATACTTTGTGGTCCCGGTGATACTCTTTATTATACTTTATCTTTTCTTTACTCTTACATCTCTTACTTATTAATTGTCAAACATCAATATCTAGATCACTTCACAAAAAAGTTTCAAAAGTGTTAAGCAAATCTAAAAAGATCGAAAAATCTTGGAAAAACTATTCAACCCCCCCTTCTAGTTTTCCACAATTGGTATCAGAGCTAGGTTATCAAAGTTTTTAAAATAAATTGTATTTTAAATCTTTAAACGATTATGGATTCGGAAAACTACAAAGAAGGTCAATCTATGCAACGACCACCTCTCTTCGAGGCAAATTGTTTTATATATTGGAAAAACCGTTTTGAAACTTACGTGAAGTCTAAGGATATTGATCTTTGGTATATCATAGCTCATGGTAACTACAAACCTACCATCAAAGACAAGGATGGCAAGGATGTTGTTACACCATATGAAAAACTTGATGAAAATCAAAAGAAAATGCTTTCCAAAAATGATGAAGCTAAAATGGTTTTATACAATGCTTTACCTAAAAAGGAATATGAAAGAATTTTCATGTGTGACACGGCTCAAAATATTTGGGATTCTTTAATAACTACTCATCAAGGTAACAAACAAGTTAAAGATAATAAAATAGATCTTTTTGTTCAAAAATATGAGGAGTTTACAATTACCGACGATGAAACCATTGATTGTGCCTTTTCTAGATTTAATACCATTATTACTTCTCTTAAAGCACTTGATGAATCTTTTTCAAGTCGTAACCATGTTAGGAAATTCTTGAGGGCTCTCCCATCGAAATGGCGACCAAAGGTAACGGCGATAGAGGAATCCAAAGACTTGTCAAAGCTATATCTAGACGAACTTGTTGGCAACCTCAAAGTCTATGAGGTAGTTCTTGAGAAGGACTTGGAGATTGCAAAGAACAAGAAAGAAAAGTACAAGTCTCTCGCACTTAAAGCAAGACAAGTCTTGAGTGATGATGATACATCTTCCTCGGATAGCAATGATGAGGAATATGCAATGGCCGTAAGGGATTTCAAGAAATTCTTTCGAAGAAGAGGCAAGTTTGTCCGACAACCCTATGACGACAAAAAGAACTTCCGAAAAATCAAGGAAGAGAAAAGGGAAGATCAAAGATGCTTCAAGTGTGGTGATCCAAATCACTTCATTAGTGATTGCCCTAAAAACTCCTTCGGTGATCAAAAGGCATTCGTTGTTGGAAGTTAGAGCGATAGTGGAGATGACTCAAAGAAAGAAGAGATTTGTCTCATGGCTCACTCAAACGAGGTACTATCCAATAATATTTACTATCGTAGTTCATCTTTAGATAATGGATCTAGGGAAAATGAGTATGACAAACTTGGTCAAATTAGTCTTAGAATCATTAACAAAAACAAACATCTAAAGGCTAAAAATGAATCACTCAAAAAGACCATCAACGAACTTAAAACCAAGCTAGACATATTAGAAAAAGGTAAAGAAACTAGTAGCAATTGTGATGCTTGTAGTGAACTTAGATTAGAAGTCAACTCTCTAAAACTAAAACTAGCTAGTTTTGAGTATAGTAGTTCGTCTTTGCAAAAAATGGTCGAAATGCAAAAATCGTCAAAAGATAAGTGTGGATTAGGATACACAGAGACTATAGCTTCCTCTAGAAACACTAAAACCAAAAATCTAGGAGGTCATCTTAAGAATCTCTCTGTAGAACCGGCTGGCCGGTGCCATTCATCAACAACACTGGCTTGTTCAATCGAACAGCACCGGGTATCTGATGACAATGCAAAAAAAGAAAAAGACTTGGAAACCAACGTAGTTAAACAAAATGACTCCGTACTAATTACCAAAAAGTCTATTTTAGGCGCACCAAAAGGTAACAAACTACCACCAATTCTAAAACTTAGTCAAGGACATGGAAAAAGTAAAATCCAAACGCCCCATAAAATGACCCATGGAGACCTAGTAGCCTATACCCCAAAAGCGATTATCGCCAAGTAGGTTGGAACTATGGAACATAACATGAACAACAATTTCAACCTCCTATGTATAATCAATGGAGTCCTTTTCCTCCATTTCCATACATGGGACAACCAAACGGTATGCATAACACTAACGGACCTATGAGATATTGGGGACCAAATGCTTGAGTTGTTTTATGTATCTAGGTACATCAAAAGGTGAAACTTGACCCGGATGAATGGATACAAGATAGCGGTTGTACTAGACATATGACGGGAAACAAAGATCTCTTCTCATCCTATAAAACTTTTGATGGAGGTAAAGTGTTGTTTGGTAGTAACACTAAAAGCAAGATCATCAGCAAAGGTACAATTTCTCATAACTCTCTCACCATCAATGATGTTAGTCACGTAGAAAATATCAGTTTTAATCTTCTTAGCATAGGTCCAATTTGCGATAAAAAGTGAAGGTATTATTTAGTGAAACCGGTAGCAAAATAATTAAAAACGGCATAACCATAGGAAAAGAAATTAGGAAAAATAGCCTTTACATTATGAAAATGGGGAACTCACCAAAAGACGCCCTTTGTCTAACCTCTATAGATGATACTTCAACCTTATGGCATAGAAGATTGGGTCACGCCAATATGCGACTTATACAATCGCTATCATCTAAAGAACTTGTTAGAAACTTACCAAAACTAAATTTTGAAAAACACTTTTGCGACACTTGCAACGTTGGAAAACAAGTACATGAAAGCCATAAGGCTAAAAACATAGTTTCTACTTCTAAATGTCTAGAACTTTTACATATGGACTTGTTTGGTCCGTCGGCCGTTCAAAGTTACGGAGGCAACTTCTACACTTTGGTCATTGTTGACGACTATTCAAGATACACTTGGACAAGATTTTTAAAACATAAAAATGAAGCTTTTGATCATTTTGAAATTCTAAGTAAAAAGATTCAAATCCAAAAGGGTTGCCCCATTATTTCAATCCATACGGATCATGGTCGGTAATTTGATAATGAAGTACAATTCAGAGCTTTTTGTGATGCTAATGGCATTACTCATAATTTTTTGGCTCCACGTACTCCTCAATCAAATGGAGTAGTAGAACGTAAGAATAGAACACTACAAGAAATGAGTAGAACATTGCTAAATGAACAATCAATTCCTCAAAAGTTTTGGTGTAATGCCGTTGACACCTCCACCTACATTCTAAATAGGATTCTTATTAGACCTTTCCTCGGAAAACTCCTTATGAGCTTTTCAAAGATAGAAAACCCAACTTATAATATTTCAAAGTTTTTGGTAGTAAATGTTTCATTTTAAATACCAAAGACTACCTTATCAAATTCGACACTAAATCAACCGAAGGTATTTTCTGAGGATATTCCCCTAATAGTAAAGCTTATGTAGTTCTAAATAAATAAAGAAACCATGAAAGTCGAAGAATCTATCAATGTCAAGTTTGATGAAACTCCTCCTCCTAGTTCACCTACTTTAATAAATGATGACTTACTAGAAGTCGACATCATAGAAAACCAAAATAAAGACTTAGAAGTCAAGGAAAATGAACCATTAAATAAACAAATCTCGAACATCAAAGAATCTAAAGATCATCCCTTAGGAACCATCATAGGAAACCTTAATCAAAGAACTCTAGGATCTCAAGTTCAAAACCAAAGCAACCTCTTTTGTTTTGTCTCCTCCGTAGAACCCAAAAAACATTAAGGAAGCCATACAAGACGAAAGTTGGACTATGGCTATGCAAGAAGAATTGAAAAAAAGGGGGGCTAATCGTGTCAATCAAGGATTCTTATAAATTATCTCCTGTTAAAACTTCTTTTGTATCGAGGAACCCTTTTGCTCTTAAGGCAAGGATAGATACCAAAGTCTAAAACGAATCTCAAAACCCTTTTAATCCACACGAGATTGTCGTTTAGGTTACTTGACCTCTCTGGGCTCAAAATCTTCTCCTCATGAAAAGGATTCTAAGAGTCTTAGCTATCTAGTTAGTTGGAAGAAGAAATCGGACTCATTATTCGCTTAGCATTTGAAATTTTATCAAGTTGCCCTCCCGATATATCCTCAAATGAACATGCTATACTTTCCATGTTTGGCATGAGAATATTTGAATCCTTTTCCAAGATGACAAAAGAATATGGTTGTACCTAACCATATTGAATCTACTTGTTCTCGCGACAATGCTCAAAACCCTTGCAACAAAATTACTCTAGTCGGAATGACTACTTGATCATATCATCCGACATGATCAAGTCAAGAACTATATTCGCAAGACGAAGCTAGTTTTTGTCATCTCTGAAGAAACCAAAATTAACGAAAACAATCTCAAACTTAAATCACTCTCTAAAAGAACTCTCAAACAATAGGAGGAATTACTAGTAAGATTGGTCTACTTGTGTGAAACCACTTTTTGCTCTCTTGTGTCTAAACTCTTTTCTTACTACATTGCTTAATACAAATAAAAATGTTTTTTATGACTTTTCTAATGAACGTATTCATAGAAACACATGGTCAATATGTCGTTTCAAACACGTTTATTGTAGCTACATTAAAAGGAGGCTTAGGGTTTTTCTCTTAAAATAAAACAAATTTTTCTGTCATTGAGTCGAGAAAAACTACACCTCCAACAAATCAAAACTTTACTCAAAAACTTACTACAAAAACCCAGTCTGCCCGTAGGCCGGTGCCATTTAAATTTCAAACTGGTGCCCTTTTAGAATAGCACCGGCAGTACCGGCAGACCTATTCTCATCTATTAATATACGAATTTTTCAAATTTAAATCCAAGTTTTCCCTCCTTGTCACATCACTTAGGCTCTAAGAATAGAAGTTGACCTGTGCCAGAATCTAATCATTAGATTTTAACTAAATTAACAAGTAAAACATTTAAGTCCACCTTAAATCTTCTTCTATAAATAGTGCACCATTTTTTGCTCTTCTCCTTCACTCCTACCTCTCTTGTCTTACCTTTCTTCACAATGCCTAAAGAGAACAAAACTAATCTAAAACGAACCAGAAGGATTAGTGTTAGGCCATGTTGCTTTGTCAATCCAAAAACTTCTTCTCCTCCCTATCAACCATTCTCTCCACCATTGGACTACACATCGGGAGCTCCACCAACTCCTCCAATAACCACTCCACCACTATCTCCAATCAATACGATAATTAACTCCAATAAAAATTACTTGCTTACTCCTAAGTCAACTCCTCCTCTGTTGACTTCGCCACCACCCGCTCCTACTCAACCATCCAAGCTCATCTCATCGGTAACTATTAACCTTGATCCCATTGAACTCTTGTTTTATACTCCACCATCTTCTCCATCTTTCCTTGATTTGCTAGGTGATCTTCCACCATCAACAACGAATCCATCACCTCCTAGACCATCCTTTGCAACCATTGAATGTTTGGAAAATGAACCACCTCCTATTCCTCCCATGGACTCTACTTTTCCTTCGCCAACTCCAGAGTTAGAACCAACACTTCCTCTTCTCCCTCCACAATGCTTGCCTAATCCACCATCTTAACTCCCACCTCTTCCGCCATTGGGACCTAACAACCCTTTTCCTTTGCTCACCCATGAGATGTTTTGTGAACACTGCCAAAGAACTCAAGTCTTGGTCGACAATCTTCAAAGAGAAATGAGATTCATTCTCAACCACATTCTCGACCGCCTAAATGTCATAACTCACAGCATCTAATAAAAGAGACTTAAGTAGTAGAATAAAACTAAGTAGATTCATTAGGAATCCTCATTAAGAATCTCTTGCTCATCCTAAGTTATTGTATTTGTGCTTGGACATTTGTTATCTTCTTCAAAAATTATGTGTAAAATTCGTAATCATTGACTTTTTTTTAGTCAACCGGTGCCATTCGATAACAAATCGGTGCCATTGATAGATCAGCACCGGCTAGCCGGTACTACAGCACACCATTTCTATTTCTTGGACCCCTAACTTTTCTTTGCATGAACTAACAAAGCAAGGGGGAGCCTATCTCATTATTTCTAACATATTTTTTTTTGTAGTTACCATAACATTCATCAAGGGGGGGGGGCTTTCCATCTTAATAATATCACTACATTTCTCATACATTTGCCTTCCATTTTTGTTTTGACAAAAAGGGGGAGAAACTAACCAAGTTTAAATACAAGTCTAATCATCCCTTTGGCCTAATATGTTTTGTCATCAACAAAAAGGGGGAGATTGTTAATACAAATAAACCGGTTTTAAACAAAACGTTTTACAATCAACTTAGGCTAAGGTTTTATTAATGACAAAACATAACAAACCATTTTTCTCAAACCTCTTATTATCTCAAAACATGATTTCTTTACTATCTCCTAACTTTGTAGAAAAGCACATGCAACTTGAAAAAGTGTACAAATCTTTTTAAACCCTAACTTTACACAAAATCATCTTACACTTATTAATTTAATTACTTCATTTAGTATATAATCAAATGCAGCAAAACCAAAGAAAATCTCATAAGATTACACAAGATATCTCAAGATTTTGCAAATCAAAATCTGGATTTAGTTACTGTATTCCGGTGCCCTTAGTTTTGCAAGCCGGTGCCCTCTGCCAACAGCACCGGTAGAACCGGCATACAGTAAACTTTTTGGCTATAAATACCAAGCCATTTCTCATGTTTTTACACACCTTTCTCATCTAATATTCTCTCTAACCAACTGATCTCTTTCTCTCTCTAACATCTCTTTCTAAATCTTGTGTAGGTAATTCACTTCAAGAAAGGAATTGCCAAATACACGAAAGTTTCAAGCATGCCTCAAAAGTGTCTTGATCTTGATTCATCTTACTTCATTCAAGAGATCATCTTGCTGTGATTTATTGTTGTATTGTTAGTTGTACATCAAGTGTAGTTGTGTTATTATCGATTCTCGTGTGTGAGAAATTCAGTAATCATCTTTGTAACCTATAGAAGTGTACCATCGTTGTGAGTCTTCTTTGCCAAGTGAAAGGAGCTCGGTGACTAGTGTTTAACAAACTCTCGAGTAGGTGACTCGGGGAGTAGAGTAGGGCAAGGAAGGTGTCCTTGTAGCCAAACCACTATAAATTCTTGTGTCCTGGTGAACTCTTTCTACACTCTATCTTCTCTTTACTCTTACATCTCTTACTTCTTAATTATCAAACATCAATATCTAGATCACTTCACTAAAAGTTTCAAACAAAGTGTTAAACAAGTTTTAAAAGGCCAAAATTTTTAGAAAACTATTCAACCCCCTCCCCCTCTAGTTTTCTACATTAAGCTTTGAAATTTTGATGCCATCATTTACTAACTCATTCATCAAAGCTTTGTATCTGGTGAAAGTTTATGTTAGTTTTTCACCTTCCTTAAATTTAAAGGTATTGTAACACAACTTTAGGTCCATGACCCTACTTTCTTTCACATTAGAGGGGCCCTCATGATATAGTACCAGGTCATCCTAGGTAGATTTAGCTGTTAAACAGTTGATGATAAAGTTCATTTGGTTATCTAGAAGGATAGACAGGATGAGACTTTTGAGTCGCTGATCTAAGTTAGCAGCCTTTTCTCTCATCACCAGTCCATTGTCCTTCTGGTTTCGTTTGACCAGTTTTCATAAGAACGTATGGACCTTTCCCAATGATGTTTTTGAATTAAGGTTTAATGCCTATTATATGGCACATGAACCTCTTCTTTCAATTGGTAAAATTTTCCACCTCTAGACTCTAGTACACGAGCAACATTTAACTGGCCACCCCTATATTCAAGAGTCTGTGGTACTTTTGCTGCCCTTTTTTATGGATCTTGATTTTAAAAATCTTATGAGCAATTTATCAAAACTTTTGAAAACGTTTTATAAATCAAACTGCTCTGATACCACTTGTTGGTCCCTTTGAATGTGATAATAGGTTTATCAATTTAAACTAATCACATTCCATGACAACAAAGTGAGTTTTAAACAGATATATGTAAACAATATAATGAACAAGTTTAAAACACACAGAAGTAACTTTTCAACGTATAGGTTCTTATTAGAATCAAATAAAGAATATGTAACACACCTTGCTTATGAAATAGCAAGGTGGTTGAATGAAAATTGGGTCGTAATCTCCTTCTAACTTAAACT
This sequence comes from Tanacetum coccineum, assembly GCA_026074375.1. Lineage (NCBI taxonomy): Eukaryota > Viridiplantae > Streptophyta > Magnoliopsida > Asterales > Asteraceae > Tanacetum > Tanacetum coccineum. The sequence continues at coordinate 25,261 of BQNB010021793.1, read as the reverse complement.
CTAACCAAAGTTATGAGTATAAGAAAACAAACTATTCGACTAGAACTGAAGCTTCAGCTTCAACAGTTTCCGTTGAGTTTATTTGAGAGATAAATGCTCTTAAATGTATTTCAAATTAATTGGAAGAGATAGAATTTACTCTCATCATCCATTTATGTGGAAATCATAGAGGAGGGGTAAATACATTTTTAATTAAAAACTTTAAATCTTTTGTATCAAATCACCAATAAAGTTTGACGTAATATGAGAAGTGTTGATTATAAATCTACAATCACAAATACATATTCTAATAATACAACCACAGTCATAATATTTACTACAAAGAACTACACAACCATAAGTAACATAATATACACAACAATCCACACAATCATGATCACAATGCAAGTATAAAGGTAAAGCGATAAATGTAAAGAAATAAGTAGAACGAAAGGTAAAAGAAAACACAAATCAGACACGGTGATTTATTGTGGTTCGGTCATGAAGCTCCTCTTCGCCTTACTCCACTCCCCGAGTATCCAACTCGAGAGTTACTTCACTAATCAACAAGCTCCTTTTCGGCGAAGAAAACCTTATAATGTTGCTTACCTTATTTTCTAACACTAAGCTAGATGTCGAGTCCTTCTTCGGGTACAACCAAACCCGTTATGTTTTATGGCCCAACATAACAAACCTTATGTTTTATGGCCTAAACACATAAACCACGTCGCTTACATTATTTTCCGACACTAAGCTAAATGTCGAGTCCTAATCTTAGCTAGAACCAATCTATCACTTCACCAATGTATTTTGAGGCCTAAAATACTAACCAACACACAATCAGCCCTTCTGAATATATACACCATTCGAATCTAAACACTACTAAAGATTGGAAGACATGGACTCGATCTATATGTAACAAGTGTTACAAATGGACTAACTAGACTACATAACTTCGTATCTTGATGATGACGAAAGTTCTTCTCTTGCACTTGAGGGAAGAAGAAAAGGATAGATGATTGGATTACATTTAAACAAGATTAAACAAGTTTAATGATCAAAGAATTTAGAGAGATTTAGTGAAATCTAGAAAGAGAAAAAACTAAAAGAAATCTGTGCAAGAGGTTGTAAAAATAGTTGAAAGTGACCCACTATTTATAGGAGCTAAAAACTGTCTGTCTAAAACTGACGGACCCCAAATATATTAGGGGGCCGCCGGGTATTTACGGGGGCCACCCCGGCAGACGCTCTTGTTTTTGTCTTCTTGTGGTGAAATATTTATCTGGTGAAAACTAGACTTGTTTTAGAGAAAAAATGGCCATATTTGAATTTTAAAATAATTATCACATAAAATATTTCTTTATAATTCAAAAATAATTTCTCTAATTAATTTTTGAGAAAATGTTTTGTTACATTATAAAGATATAAAGTTTAAGACAAAAACTTATTTCTTTGATCATCCTACAAGTTTAATGTTTGTTTGTACATACCTTATGTGATTTATGTCGGGTGTAAACCAATGTCCGTCTTCATGCAGACTTGAGACGTCGAGAGATGTAGATGCATGTATACATTGATGATTTATGATCACGAGTAACTAGCGCACTTTACGTTATGTATTACAAGTTACATGTTTGTCATCAGCAAAACATAAAGAGATCATATAGGTTAAATATCATAATATTTGCACTAACAATTTCCTTTTATAGGCGAAGAGATCGTGTAAAAGTTACTCGTTTACACTCTTTCTCCCTCTTTTGTCCAAGCAAAAAGGTAGTATGTGGATAATGGTTGGAGCATATAGGTTGGAGGTTTGAGAAGAAGATAGGTGCTCCGAGTATATAGGTTTAAGGTATGAGGAGAAAATATGAGAAATAAAGGTAAAGGTGATTGTGTGTTTCTTGGATAATTTAGAAAAGGTCATAAAAGATGAGAAGTAGGCAAGAGAAGAAGGTAGGTAGTTCGAGTGTATAGGTTGAAGGAATGAGAAAGAGGTTGGTGTTTCAAGTTTATAAGTTGGAGGAATGAGAAGAAAACATAAGGAATAAGGTTGAGGTGGTTTTGTGTTTCTTGGATAATTTTGAAGAGGTCATGAGAGATGAGAAGAAGACATGATAGGAGTGTAGGTACTTCAAGTATCTAAGTTGAAAGTATAAGAAAACCCTAAAGGTTGAAGGCGATTTTAAAGCAGAGAAGGTGAAGTATTTAGTGTATGGATGAACCCTTCATCGTATTTGACAATCTCCGATCCTATCTTCCTATAAAGGCGAGCTTACATCATCCCAGTGAAGTCTTCTATCATCACGGTTTAATCAACTTCATGATATTTACCCACATATCTTTAAGCTCCCCCTTGCTCATTGCATCCCCATGATAATTACATTCCTTGTGTATTGACTCAAACGGATCCATGGATCAAATAAATTACCATCGATGATCAAGAAGTTTGATGCAATTAAATGAGTAGAATGCTTGTAAGTGCTTCCCCTCGGTGTATGTTCCCCCTTGTTTGGGGCACCAAGGAATTAAGATAAGGATGTGTGCTACAAAACAAAGTTAGAAAAAAAGTGCACATATATATATATATATATATATATATATATATATATATAGAAAGATATTAGCAGGGAACTAGACAAGCACTTATAGGTGTTATTATTCTAAAATATGACACTTTAAAAGAGAAATAGAGACTAGACACATGCAATCAACAATCTAAATAATGAAATAAAAAGAATCGATACGTATGTTTAAGGACTAAGATTCGACCAAATTTTAATAAAAGAGAGTAGGTAATCATGTATGGTTGCATTACTTAATATCTTGCGGATATGTCCGAAAAAATACCACTTTAAAGGTTAAAAAGAAAAATAAGATGAGGATGGAGACGATATGCTCTTGGATGTGAATAAAAATGATTCCATAGAGCCAAAATAGTAGGAAGCGTTTTGACGAGAGTTGTTAAAAAAAGATTGATATACGAAGTTGCAACTAACAATTGATGTACATGTGATCCTATCAAGACAAAGGTGGATGATTAGGAATTCAAAGGTTTGTTTGGTGTTTTGTTGGTTGACAATGTTGAGGAAGAAAGGTGGGTATGTGAAATGAGTTGGTAGTTCTTTCATGGTGGAAGAATAATAAGAGACTCCACAATGTGGTGACTCAATAACACTTGAAGATTGAATATCTTCTTTATGTTCTTACTTTCTAGAAAGTGGAAATTTTTCAAAGAGTGACATTTGCATTTCGCAAATTACTTAAATATTTCGGATAAAATAATTAAGTTGTTAAGAGATATATCGTTGAGATTTAATAGTAACAAACTTATTAGAAGAAAGAAAAAGTTTAGAAGCGAGAAAACCGTTTTAAGAGAGAAGGCCTTATTATAAGTGAAAAGGGATGTTTAGAAGTAAGAAGACACGTTAGAAGTAGAAAGGCTATTAGAAGTGGAACGACTATTAGAAGTGAGAAGACTATTGAAAGTGAGAAGAACCGTTTATAAGTGAGAAGGAATTTGGGGTAAGAGAAGATGTTTTGCGAGATATGGGACCGTGTAGTGATAGATTGTAAGAATAGTGATTTTTAAGGATAGAGTTTTAAGGATCAGAACGCACATTCATTAAGAAATTCATTTGACTCCTTGACATCATAAGCAAACGATGCTATGAGTAGTTTGGGATATGAGGAGTTACACATTGAATCAATATAGTATATATTAGGCCATAGGTTTAGGTGTGAAAGTAGGACGTCAGCTCGTAACAGAAGAGTAGAAGTGTTAGGTTATGGATTTAGAAAAGAATTAATGGTATTACAAGCTGAAAGATATTAGCAGGAAACTAGACAAGCACTTATAGGTGTTATTATTCTAAAATATGACACTTTAAAAGAGAAATAGAGACTAGACACATGCAATCAACAATCTAAATAATGAAATAAAAAGAATCAAGACGTATGTTTAAGGACTAAGATTCGACCAACTTTTAATAAAAGAGAGTAGGATTCGTTTATTGGTTGACACTACTTAATATCTTGGCGAGATATGCCAAAATATACACTTTAAAAGGTGAAGATAATTGAATGATTCGCGCTAGAGGAGTAAAGAAAGAATGTTGGCGACGTTATCTTCAGACGCAACCTTTTCGATGGAGATGTTTCCTTTTGGATATTATCCCGAGGGAAATGGTGACGTATCTTTAGTGTGTTTCGGTCGTGAAAAAATAAATAGATAAAGAAGAAAAACAAACAAAGATGGAAGCGATGAGCTTTATGATGTCAAGACAGAGGGTAATTAGCGTATGATGAACTACATCCACGAAGTTATGTAGCTCTTCTCAAGCATTGTGAATATTCATAGAACAGTCACAAGGCGAGGTATGAGGTTGTCTTAAAGGTGGTAACAAAAAAGGTGGATGAAAGGAATTAGCCATCTATATGGTTGTAGAGGCGTGATTGAGTGAGAAGAAAGAGGTATGACCGCAATTTTCCGAAAGACAAAGAATGTTTTCGTTGAAGACAAAGAGTGTTTTCATCAAAGAGAAAGAATGTTTTCGTTGAAGAGAAAATAATGTTTTCGTCGAAGAGAAAGAATGTTTTCGTCGAAGAGAAAGAATGTTTCTTCGAAGAGAAAGAATGTTTTCATCGAAGAGAAAGAATTTTTTCATCGAAGAGAAAGAATATCTCGTCGAAGAGAAAGAATGTTTTAACTTATGTTGTTAAAAGGCTTGAATAGAGATTTTTGGATATGACCTTTAACATTTTTGATCGCAAGTTAAAGATACTTGAATATTTCGGATGAAATATTTATGTTGTCAAACCTACTTGGAAGGGTATTAGATTTGTATCTAACTTTTCTGTGACAAAGAGTGTATTATTTGGAAGAAAGAGAGATGATGATTAAGGAATGAAGGAAGACTCTAGGAGGTTTAAGACCATTTTATGGCTCTTTTGAAAATTTAGATTAGTGCCACGGACATGAAGAAAAATATTCTAGTGTGATAAAATATATGCCTAGATGCATAAGACATATAGATATAAGCATGCACGTTTATCTAAGCATGCATCAACACAATAATCAACGAGATTAATGTGTTAGACAATATGACATTTAAACGTTAATTATCATACATTAGACTAACATAGTGTAGGTGCACAATTTACATGTAAGTCATGTAAAATGACGCATACGAAACATGAGAATTTTAAATGCAATCGTCATGTAAAAACATGTTAGCATTTAGCATTTAGGAGCATGTGTCATTTAGATAAATTAAGAAATATTTTATCTAAATTTGCTAGAAAAAGACACGTCTTTATAATAGACATGCATTTAATAGCTAAGCAAGTAAACATTGATCATCAAGATAATCATGAAGACATATAATTGCATTACATGGGAGCAAGTTATCATCTTGAAACATCAAAGCACATATGTGAGGTGCATGTTGTCTAGATTGACTAAGGAAAACCTAATTTCTACTTGCTTAGTGTGCACTCCTAATGAGATACAAAGTTCATCAATGTAGACTATCATTAGGCATATTTAGGAGGAGCAATTTAATAAAATTAGAGAATGAATATGAGACTATCACTAGTGGTGCTCAATTCTGGCTAAAAACAGACATTTTTACGGGTTATACCACGACCAACTTCACTCTGGAAGCAAATCTTCACGCCAGTTTAATTGAATTCTAGTGTAATAGATTACACTTTTGTAGTCATTCTCTTATTAGTCAAAATTAGATTTCAAAACATTTGCCTAATGAAGTGTAGAAAAGATAAATTTTGTATTGTCTTTTCATACAGGGCCTAATATGACTCAACTAACATGCTTTAATTCTGGTTTACATAATCCTATTCAAGATGTGTGAAATTCTATGGTTGAATGAGAGAAAAAGCAAGTTGTTGTGATTTTAAAAAAAGAATGAGTCATCTAGAACCTAGGAGTATGCTTAAGAGTGACAATGGTTGGAATGTACTATATTTTTGAGTGTTCCAAAGAATGCAATATTGATGTTTTTAGGAAATCCAATTTGAGGACACTTACCTCAATAGATCTTGTGAATGTTTCTTTGTAGAAATAATGATGATTTACTAAAGGTTAGTTACATGTATGTTGGAATTTTAAACAAGAGATTAACAAAAATAAAGATGTTTAAAACTGAGCCATAGGACAGATCTACCTAAACCAAAGATGAATCTAGGACGTAGGATCCATCAATCCGTAAAGGTGCCAAATTTAGGCAAGGATCATTTTTCCATTATTTGGAGAATGGTCTTGACACTGGTTATTTGAGAATAGATTATTAAGTTATAGGGGTCTCAGTTGATTTTCAAAAATGACATCCAAGTCTTGCTTATCAAGTTGGAGTACTTATGAGTTTCCTGATGGGAAATTTATAGTCATCGATCCCTACTTAGAGTTTACGAACATGTTATCTTTAAATTCGATGTCCTGTCATAAACACGACTTTAAGATATGATAAGACACGCACCTATGAAACCCAACTACAACATTAAATAAGCAATATCGAACAAGCCTAGCAGCACTAATGTCTCTTTTGTCTGATATCTGACAACAAGAGCAGTACAAACTGCTTTTTATAGCAGTACAAATGAACCATCAACTTAGCAACACTTTTTCTGTCACAAGACTGTTGCTAATTAGTCAATAAAGTGTCACTAGGGTGTCACTAACTCTGGTCTCCTTCCTTCAATTCAGTTAGTGACATTTTTTTCTGCCACTAAGCTGTCACAGATCTGTTACAATACTGTCGCTAAACTGTCACTAATGACATTCTCCTTCCTCCCATGTTTTTAGTGACACTTTTAACTGTCACTCTGATACCACTTGTTGGATCGTTTACAGAATAGATCTTAACCTTTAGCTCGTAAAGGGTTTGTTATTTTAGATAATTCTAAAATAACAATAATGAAACACTAATTTGAAACACTTTTGATAATGGCAGAAAACTATTCAATAATGTAGAAGAACTATATAAGAATCACAAAAGAACTTTATATTATAACTTGAATCTGCCTAGGTTACAGATTACAACGACTATGATTGCTAATTGATCTCTATTGATCTGTGTTAGAACTAGATCTTACTAAGATGCCCTAGGGGTTCCTTTTTTAGACTAAGGAAGCCTAATGGGCTACAAACGCGTTAAGAGATTAATGCAATTTATTCCTAAATTATCTCATGCATATCTCATTAGCAGTAATATACAATAAAACTAGCTAGTACTAAATATTAAACTAACAGTACTAACTTATTACTGGCAGTACTAACATTGTACTGGCGTAGATAGTACTAACTTACAAAGCTAGCAGTACTAAAGATTAGACTTATATTCATCAATCGTCATATAACAGCATTAAGTCTTCACTAGCAGTATTAATCTTGATCCAGCAGTATTAACTTGTAAGAAGAAGCTTCTAATCCTATACAATCCTCCCCTAAACTTGTCATTTACTCTTAAATCTCAAGTTTCTTCTAGACTAGATCTTCAATTCTTTTTTTATGAGGATTCTTTTAAACACAGTTTTATTGTTATTCAATCTGAGTCTTGATACTTTTGCTACTCAAATTGCCATAGGAACTTCTGCTTCAGCTTCTAATTTCCAGTTAAGCAACTTATGTTTTGTGCCCTGAAGTAGCACCCCAAATGTTACCATTCCGCTGCGTTGTCCTGATTTTTGGGGGGTGTTACAAGTACCATCAACCATCAGTGTGTGCACTCTACAAGTTTCATACAGCTTCCAACTTATTATTTTCCACTAGTTTTGATTCTTCCAGATGTCATCATCTTGCTCAGGATCTACTAGTATCTTCAGATCAACCCATAACATCAAATTGTATCCATCTGGAGTGTTATCTTGAAATCTTTCCATTACCAACCTGTGTAAAACCTCTAAGTCATGTCTATCAAAACTTTTCAGCATACTCTCAAAGGTTGTTTGATAACTAGTATTCCCATCAGCCGTTATAATCTTGTAAACATGCATACTGTATAAACTTTAAGATTCCCAATCAACTATAGGAAACTTAGTATGCAAGATTTCAGGATCTACAAATTCTTCCTCATCTGGAACTACTGTCAACCACATTCTTAATTCATCTTTTTCTTCCTCATAATCAGCTGTTTCTTTCTCTTTCTTCTGTCTCTTTGAGCTGTCTTGACCTTGTTTGTCACTTGCTCTTCTTCTTGCAAGTGTTTTTCTTCTAATTCCAACAGCTTTCTTTTCCATTAACACTGGCTCAGAATTCACATCTTCTTCTTCAACCTTCTCTTCTTCTACTGTTTTTGAAGTTTCTCTTTCACTTGGTTTAGAAGAATCTTTTTCAACTTCAGACCCTATAGGAATAAACGTATTGATATGATCCCATACCCTTTCAAAAATTGGTCTGATGTCATTATAGCTCATTCTCTTGAAGTAGCTCTCCTTGTAACTTTCTTGATTCTTCAAGTATGTTATCATATTCCTTTTTGCTTGAGCTATTGACACAGGTTTATTCTTCAAAGCATGATATCTTAGAACATTTGGATCATTCCAGTCAATTCCCTGAGATTGAGTAGGTTGAGTTGGAACCTCTTGTCTTTGATCAAGTTGTCTTTGCAATTCCCTAGCTGCTTCCAGATTTAGTCTTTCTTCTTCTTCTTCTTCTTCTTCTTGCAAAGCTCTTGCTTCCTGTTTTGCATTAAATCTGATTCTTTCTTCTTCTTAGGTTCTTGACTCTGTTTGTCATGAAAATTACAATCTTTGATCAAATGGTCAGTACTTTTACAGACAAAGCAAGCTTTTATTTTCTTAAAACCAATTCCTTGTTTCTGAGAAGTTTGACCAATTTTATCAACTCTAGTTTTAACTGTTTGAGTCTTATTAGTCTTAATAGGACTAACTGTTTGCACTTCAGACACATCATCCTCATCATCCGAGTTCCAATCCTCAATGATAACTTTATCTCAGTTAACTGATTCATAGACTGTCTTAGGTTTTTGAGTATTTGTTTCATTTGTTTTACCTACAGTCTCACTTGTTTTAGTATTAAGATCAGTTGTTTTTTACTCGATTATTTCTTCCTAATGGGCATATTCATCTAAACTGCAAATGACTATGTAGCTATTTGGGTAAAAAGTTCCCTGTTATAGGTGGGGGAAACAACTTGAACCCATCTACTTTAGAGAAAACTATCATTTGCTGGTGTGTTTCTTTTATCACTTGATCTGACATCAACTAACACTCAAATATTATTCACTATCAGTTTTAGAAAAATGTTATCTCATTTCATTCAATTGTGTACCATATCCTTAACAGTTTTTTCTCTAGCAACTCATTTGACTGTTGAGTAATTCATCAAGAAATCTTGGATGATTCTTCTCCATTTTTCGATCTTTAGTTTAACTCATCTCTTTCCTTAAAACTTTTTCTAATTCCTAGGTTAAGGTTGTTAATTTTTATTTCTCTGCATTTAAGCTCAGAGTTTTGAAACTCATATTTTTCACCCCAAGCCAGTTCATTCTTTTCATGTACAGGTATCCTAGATTCTAGTGACTCTAAGTCTAAGTCATAACCCTGAATTTCTAGTCTGGCTCTGCTATGTTTTTCTCTTTCATTATCATAATTCTTTTGAAGAGTTTTAAAAGATTTAAGACATTGTTTAGAACATTTTTGTACCTCATTGTCAGAAGAACTTGATGAGCTTGAAGAAGAGATTGCCATTAAAGCATAATTGACTGGTTCTACTTTAAAATCATTACTCCAGTCATAGCCTCCTAGACCATCTTGAGCCACCAGTGCCTGTGATGAAGATTCATTTGTTGGTGCATTGCTCCTGCCATTGTCACCATAAGATCTTTTCCCTTGATTCCTTCCAGATCTGCAATCCCTAGCAAAGTGCCCTTTTCTGTGACAGTTGTAGCACTCAATTTTTGATTTATCAAGTGAAACTGGTCATTTTTCTTTGAAATCCATATTCCTTCCTATCTTCTAAATGAATTTCCTCACTCTGACAGTCAACATAGCCACCTGCCATCTAAGATCCAATTCTTCCAAGTCATCTTCATCAATCTGCTGAAAATCCTCATTTTCAAGTTGAGGACTAGTTGTTGGTTGTGTAAAGTAAGAGGCCGCTAATCATGTGCACAAAGGTCGATGAAAACTTGACTAAATTCTCCAGCAGTACTAACCCAAAATCTCCGCTGGCAGTACTAACTTTCTTTAGTACTGCTAGTGTTCTCTTTCTTTTTCGTTGGGTTTTTCTTGAGAGGAAAGAAATGCCAAGTTTTGAGAAGTAGAAGTGAAACTTGAAGACCTTTTCATCTCATCTTCGTAGACCCTAAGGTTGTTGTAGAGGTCATCAATATCAATCTCATCAATGTCTGGCTTATTTCTCATGATTAGAGCAATTTGATTCCATGAAGGAGGAAGACTTCTTAGGAACTTCTGGTTGATATCTTCCTTTAATATTGGAGCACCATGAACCTCCAATTGACTTATGAGTTTTTGGAACCTATCATAAGCCTTGTCCAGACTTTCATTTGATGCAGTAGAAAAGTTTTCAAACTGATGTTTTAGAACATTTTTCTGCATCTTCTTGGATTCTTCATTACCTCCAAACCTTGATTTGATTGCTTCCTAGAGTGATTTAGCATCTGCAACATTGAGACTAGAGAGAGAAAGCTAGAGAGAGAGAGAGATGGAAGGGAGAAACATATGAAAAACACACTATTTTGTGTGTGTAAAATGATTCAACCAACACCCTCTCCATGTGTGGAGAGGGCTTTTATACAAAGGATAAACCGGGCTTTCCATGGGCTTTCTATGCTTTGGCCCGGTTAGCTTACTAAATAATACATAAAATTGTCTAACTATTACAAAGGCTCGTGAGATCGATAATGATCGTCACTTCACTAAAAATTGAATTCCTAACAATCTCCCCCTAAGGGACGATCGTTGAGATCTCATAAATGATCAACACTTTCTGTATTTCTAACAATCTCCCCCTAAGGGGTGATCATAGAGATCTCTCCTTGTGACCTTGATCATTAATCGTTGAAGCTTCTTGTCTTGATCTTGAGTCTTTTTTGTGTAATAGTTGATCTTTTGTCTTGCATCTTTATGTAGTGATCTTTGACTTGTGGCTTGAGCTTGTTTCTTTAAGATTGTCATTGTATGTGATCTTGAGCTTTCTTGAGATCATCAGCCAAATTTAATCTCTAATCATCATCTTGTGATCTTTCGCCATCTTGTGTGCTTGTGACTTTCGGGCCAACATGCTCATACTTGTTGTAATCTTGAAAGCATGACTTTATATTCGTATTTCTTCATCAATTCATAACTTCATCACTTTGACATACTGAAGAAGAAGAAGTTGATATCAGAGTTTGCGGAAGCTTTGGGTCATTCTTTCTTGATGTTATAAAGTCATTGAGTCTTGAGTATGAGCATGTGGCTATGAACTTGACTCTGCTAGAAAGAGGTATCTGCATCTCCATCATTATGTAATCCTAAAATAAAACAGTTAGCAATAAAGCTTGGTAACGAATATGGATTTGTCATTTGTCAGAGTTCAGTTGCATTAACCTCTGATTCTGTGAGGACTGTTTTACAGTATAAATATTATACCTGTGATCAGGTAGATTCATTATAAGAACCTCCTTGACAGGGTTTCCAACTCAAAGTGTTAGATCCTCTAACACAGATGTATTAGATTCACTGTACTTGCTAGTATCTCTTTACCGGACACCTCAAAATAGGCTACCTCACTAATAGTATTGCTACTAATAGAACGGTAAGAGTGAATCAGTGAGTTACTATCTCACCGATTGAAGAGTATTCACAATGAAGATGGAAATCCTGCTTGAGCCAGCATCAAACAAGCTCTTGGTAGATGACTTGCGAGATTCTATATGAATCAAACTTGTGACAACTGGATATCGATTTGGTCCAGTAAATGAATTGACGCTTGATGAATTTTGATAAAAAGATTAAAACTCTCGATGTGTTACAAAAACACTTTTACAAGTAACACGTCGATTGATTTTCAAATCAATTTTCTTGATTATCACTAACGTAAACCTGTAGGTTAAAACGGTGGTGACGGTATCTAAATCAACCAAAGTCGATTCATTACCACATATTCATGCTCATTCTACAAAGACAAACAATCATGAAAGCTCAAGATTTAAAGATAAAGACTTCCGCTAACTCTGATTTGAAGCTTTCTAGATGAGGCACAGTATGAGAATGTTGGTCAAAGACTCAAGATCGCAAGATGGCATAGACGTTAAAGACGATGTCAAAGGCTCAAAGTCAAGATTGCAAAGCATGAAGGAACAAGCCTACAACAAAGAACAAAGAGAAAGACCAAGACCACAAGAGCTTAACGACAAAAGCAATCTCACTGATCTCATAATGGAGTGTCATCAATGAAATCACTTCGGGGGAGATTGTTAGCCTCAAAATATTAAGCCGAACAGGAAGTTTGTTCATTACGTGTACGAGTCTCGGTCATTTAATTAGTTAATGTTGTAATAGTATATTATCGGGAATCGAGCTCGATAGTTAATCTAATATTGTATATGTTTTGGGTTTAATCCTAAGCAAAACCCGAGCCCGAGTCCTAGTCAAATATCCCGCACGTCACTTTAAAGTGTCGGGGTATATATACCTTTTCCTCTTTAGAAAAGGTAAGCAAGAGTTCACTTTAATATATCTTTCTCATTTCCTTTTCTATATTCTCTCTCAACTCTCTCTCTTGTTTCTCTCTCTAAAACCTTCATTTCTTCTTCTCTTTTCTTCTTTGATTCGTGGTCTATTATATGTTATGAAGTGATTATCGGGATCCTACACCTTAGGAGATTATTCCCGACCTAGCCACGAGGGCTACCAAAATGCCATTGAGCTTCCCAAAGGAGCCAAGGTGTCCCCTCTATGATCTGACACCATTCGGTTGGTGCAAAACGGATGTGCATTCCACAGACTTATGTTCGAAGACCCGATCCAACATCTTAAGGACTTCCTCAGGATTGTAGATTCCATTGACCTTAATGGTGCTACAAGAAATACCACTCGTTTGTGTCTATTCTGCTTTTCTCTTCGTAACCAAGCTATCAATTGGCTTAATCATCTACCCGCGAGATCCATCTCGACTTGGGATGATCTCACCACTCATTTCCTCGCATAGTTTTTCCCACCAAGAATAACTGCTAAACTTCAAAATGATATCTTGATGTTCTAACAACATCAAGATGAATCTCTCTACGATGCGTAGACTCGTTTCAAGGACTTGCTCAAAAAGTCTCTTACCATGGTCTTGATCTATAGCTTCAACTTTAAATCTTTTACGATTATGTTGACTACACCACCATGATAGCCATTGACCATGCAGCAGGTAGGAGACTTAGAAAATTAAGGCCGAAAGAAGCATGGGAAACCATTGAGGATTTGACCCAATACGAAGGAGAAAAAGAGTGAAACGACCTAATCATTTCTTAAAAAGGAAGTCCTGACTACATAGATGCCACTTTAGAACAGGAGTTAGAAAGTATAGAGTGTCGGGTTAATCTTTAATGAGGAATGAAATGCTATTGGAATATGAGGTAGGATTCATGTTTCCTAAAAGGCCTTATCAGGAGGAATTAGAGGGACGAATACTGAGTTTAATTGATCATTAGGAGGATCAAGTTAGGCAATTGGAGGAAGATATGAGAAAAATAAAAGACACATTTATGTGTCTTGTGGATAGTTTGATAGCAACCCTGAAGGTCAAAATAGAGGCACAAAGAGTTCATTCCATAAAAATAGAAAAGATCACTAGATTTCCTACTCATTAACCCCTGAAACACCCAAGCCTAGCATGGTGTATAGGGTCTCGATGATTTCTAAGATTGAACCAACTAACTATAAAACCCCTCACCAACACCTAAATTCCAACCTCAAAATGCCAATACTTCATTCATTTGAGGAAAATAAGCTTGAGTATGAAGATGAAGATGCAGTCGAGATAAAGATGATGGGAACCAGAATGGATAAAGAATTGTTGGAGAATAATATCTGTTAATACAAATAAACCCACAAAAAATGTTTATTGTACGATCTTCTCATGTTTTATTAATAACATTTAGTAAAATCTTTATGAAACTAAAAATGTCTTAAACGTTTATTTTCCATTTTTAAGCATCACTTTAAATTTCATACAAAACAAGTAAAGTAATATTTGCATCATAAATAGCATCATCATTTGCAGCATATCTTAACATAATCTTACAAGATTACACATGATCTCTCAAAATTTTGCATATCAAAATTCAAATTGTCTTACTGTTCCCCGGTTCCCTTCGATATAAAGGCCGGTTCTGTTCTGCAACAGAACTGGCAAAATCGGCCTACAATAAAATTTATGGCTATAAATACCAAGCCATTTCTCTTGTTTAGACATACCTTTCTAACAATAAACTCACTTATCTACTGATCATTCTCTCTATTCTTCCATAGTTTTATTTAGAATTTTATAGGTAATTCTCTTCAAACAAGAAATTACCAAACACCCCTTCGAGACGATCAAGTACCAAGTATCTTCCTTCGCATCTCAATAGCATCTTCAAGATCACCTTGCTGAATCTTGTATATCATTTACTTGTTATAGTTACATTCTCCGCCATTTTAAAACTATAATAGTGTTGTTGGGTTGATTCTACCGAGTGAAGAATCTGGTATCTAGCTTTGTACCGTTAACAGGTGTAAAAAACGTTGTGAGGCTTCTTCGCCTGTTAAAGGAGATTGGTGACTAGTGCTTATAAACTCTTGAGTAGGTGACCTCAGGGGATGGGGGGGGCAAGGAAGGTGTCCTTTACCAAATCCACTATAAATACTTGTGTCTTGGTTACCTCTTTCTAACTTTTACTTTTACTTGTCTTATTTCTATTCTCAAACATCAATATCATACAATCTTCACATAAGATCAAAACAAATTTTTTTCAAAAAAAAAGTGGTAGAAAACTATTCAACCCCCCTTCTAGTTTTCAACAATTGGTATCAAGAGCAAGGTTACAAAAGTTTTTTAAAATATATTGTATTTTAAAACTTTAAAACGATTATGGATTTGGAAAACTACAAAGAAGGTAAGTCTATGCAACGACCACCTCTCTTTGAGGCTAATTGTTTTATATATTGGAAAAACCGCTTTGAAACTTATGTGAAGTCTAAAGATATTGATCTTTGGTATATTATAGTTTATGGTAACTACAAACCTACCATCAAAGACAAAGATGGTAAAGATGTAGTTATCACTTATGAAAAATTTGATGAAAACCATAAGAAAATGATTTCCAAAAACGATGAAGCAAAAATGGTTTTATACAATGCTTTACCGAAAAAAGAATATGAAAGGATTTTCATGTGTGATACGGCTAAGGATATTTGGAATTCCTTAATAATTACCCATCAAGGTAACAAACAAGTCAAGGATAATAAAATAGACCTATTTGTTCAAAAATGAAGAATTTATCATTTCGGATGATGAAACCATTGAATGTGCATTTGCTAGATTTAATACTATTATTGCATCACTAAAAGCACTTGATGAATCTTTTTCAAGCCGTAATCATGTCAGGAAATTCTTAAGGGCTCTTCCTACTAAATGGCGCCCAAAGGTCACAGCAATAGAGGAATCTAAGGACCTATCAACTCTACCTCTAGACGAACTTATCCGTAATCTTAAAGTCTATGAAGTAGTACTTAAAAAGGATTTCTAGGAACAAGAAAGAAAAGTATAAATCACTTGCGCTCTCAAATCAAGAAAAGTCCTAAGTAAAGAAGAAGCAACCTCTTCGGATAGTAATGATGAAGAGTATGTCATGGCGATAAGAGATTTCAAGAAATTCTTTGATAGAAGAGGAAAGTTTGTTCGTCAACCTCATGACGACAAAAGGAACTTTTGGAAAGCAAAGGAAGATAAAAAGGAGAAGGATGATCGAAGATGTTTTAAGTGTGGTGACCCAAATCACTTTATTAGTGATTGTCCCAGACACTCCTTCAATGATCAAAAGGCGTTCGTTGTTGGGTGTTAGAGCGATAGTGAAGATGACTCCAACAAGGAAGAAATGTGTCTCATGGCTCTTGACGATAATGAGGTATTATCCGACACTCCCTACTATAGTATTTCGTCTTTAGATAATGAATCATGGCAAAATAAGTATGATAAACTATGCAAAATTATTCTTAGGATCATTAACAAAAACAAACAACTAAAGGCAAAAAATGAAGAACTAAAAAGGAAGCTTGCGAACTTAAAACAAGAGAAGAACAACTAGAAAGAAACAAGTAAATTAGCCGTAAATGTGAGTCATGTGTCAATCTTCAAACCGAAGTCAACTTGCTAACTCTAAAACTAGCTAGCTTTGAAAAAAGTAGTTCATATTTACAAGAAATGCTTGAAATGCAAAAACCACCTAAAATAAACATGGAATAGGATATACAAATAACATAGCTTCTACTAGCAACACGAAACCAAAAAAGTTAGACCCCAAAAATGTCAAAAAACCAGCATTGTCGGTTCCCTCTGCAAGCGAACCGCCTGGTTCTAACGAACATAACCGGCTATCTGCAATAAAAATGGAAAATGCCAAGAACTTAAGAGATAACATTGTAAAGAAAAATGAATCTGTGTTAGTAACTAGAAAATCCTCCTTTAACATCTCTAAGAGTGTCAAACAACCACCAATCCTAAAACTTAGGCAAGGGCTTAGAAAAAGTAAAATCCAAACACACCCTAGAACGCCTCATAGGAACTCAAACACTTTATATCCTAAAAGTAACTATCATCAAGTTGGTTAGGACTATAGAACACAACAAGAATATCAGTTCCAACCTCCTATGTTTAACCAATGAGGTCTTTGTCCTCCATTTCCGTACATAGGTCAACCAAACGGTATGCATAACTCTATTGGACCCATGAGATAGTGGGGACCAAATGCTTGAGTTACCTTGTGATTATAGGTACGTCTAAAAGTCAAGTTAGAACCTGATAAATGGATCAAGGATAGTGGTTGCTCAAGACACATAACGGGAAACAAAGATCTTTTCTCATCCTACAAGACTATAGATGGAGGTAATGTAGTATTCAGTGGAAACATAAAAAGCAAGATCGTCGAGAAAGGTACAATCACTCATAACTCTCTCACCATTCATGACGTAAGCCACATAGAAAATTTAGGATTTAATCTACTTAGTATAGGGCAAATTTGCGATAAAAAATGCAAAGTGGCAGCAAAATAATTAAAAACGGCATTACCATAGGAAGAAGAATTAGGAAAAATGGTCTTTACATAATTAAAATGGGAAACTCTCCAAAAGATAGTCTTTGCTTAACCTCTATAGATAATACTTTGACCTTATGGTATCGAAGATTAGGTCACACCATTATGTGACTTATACAATCACTATCATCTAAAGAGCTGGTAAGGAATTTGCCTAAACTAAATTTTGAAGGTCATTTTTGCAATGCTTGTAATATTGGAAAACAAATACACATAAGTCATAAACCAAAGAACATGGTTTCAACTACTTAATGTCTAGAACTTTTGCACATGGACTTGTTTGGTCCATCGGCCGTCCAAAGCTACGGAGGAAACTTCTACACTTTGGTCATAGTCGACGACTACTCAAGATATACATGGACAAGATTTTTAAAACATAAAAATGAAGCTTTTGACCACTTTTAAGTTTTAAGTAAAAGAATTCGAACTCAAAAGGTTGCTCCATTATATTTGTATGCACGGATCATGGTCGGGAATTTGATAAAGAAGTACAATTTGGAGCCTTTTGTGATGCTAATGGTATCACTCATAATTTTTTGGCTCCATGTACTCCACAATCAAATAGGGTAGTAGAACGTAAAAACCGGATCTTGCAAGAAGTGACTAAAACAATGCTTAATGAATAATAAATTCCTCAAAAATTTTGATGTAATGCCGTCGACACCTCCACTTATATCTTAAACAGGATTCTTATTAGACCTTTCCTTGGAAAGACTCCTTATGAGCTTTTCAAAGGAAAAAAGCCCTCCTTAGAATAATTCAAAGTCTTTGGTAGCAAGTGCTTTATTCTCAATACTAAAGATTATCTCACTAAGTTTGACCCTAAGTCTACCAAAGGCATTTTCCTCGGTTATTCACCCAATAGTAAAGCTTATGTTGTTCTCAATAGAGAAACCATGAGGGTCGAAGAATCTCTAAATGTGAAATTCGATGAAAGTCTCCCTCCTAAGACACCACCTTCAGAAGATGATGATGTCCTTGAAAATGAAAATATAGAAAGACAAGAAAAAGACTTAGAAATCAAGGAAAATGAACCATTAAACAAAGAAATTCCAAAAAGAGGATTCAGGAGGTCTCACCTGAGATCCAGTTCTACTTAGTCAGCCATTGGAACAGTACAAAACCATGATGAAAATATTGTGTTTGCCAATGTGATGGGACGACATTCTGAGCAACCTGAATCCATTAACGACACATATGTTTTGGAGAAGGATGATAGCAATGGTCATTACTGATATTCATCAATTATATGTTACTATGCGCTTGCTAATTTGACTTCTTAATACGGAGGATACAACAAAAACGGTATTAAAGCAATTAAAGAAAGCAAACGCATCATTAACTCAAGAACTTAAGGAGTGCAAAACTAACCTTGATGAGACTAGTAGGGCTCTAGGGGAGGCTACTAGCAGTCGGGATAGTTGTCTGATTGCACTTCAGACCAAACAGACTAAGCTTGAGAAGTACACGGCCCTTAATTACCGAACGAATCCAGTGATTATAAAATTCTTCAAACAAAGTTAAATGAAACTCTAGGACTATTAGCTCTTAAAGACATTGACATACAAGAGGGTTTAAAAACTAAAGCCAATGAAATTTTAGTTGTCAAATCAAGAAAACGATGTGCTAGTCAAAAAATTGAGTCTGTTAACTTGGTTACAATTTGAAGGTTCATCTCAAAGGAAATAGTAAGTTATTCGGATTTAAAGGTTAAGGAAGGAAAAGACATTGACACGGATGATTGAAATAGAAAAACAAAAAAGTTTTTATAATGAAATTCTTTTAAACGCATCTCAGTCATTCAGACCATTCAATGTTAGCACCCAAATGCGCAACGGTATATTGGTAGATCAACCTTTTGCTTAACACAAAGTACTCTAAGATAGTCAAATCTGAAAAAGACTCGTTTGTATGAGATCCCATATGATTCTTCTGATCTTTGCAAACATAATTTTGCCCCAATATGGAAGAGTTTGTGACTCTTGAATAAGGGTGTAGATCAAATGGATATAAAGACAAAGTGAGACCATATGATTACCACATATCTAAAACAGTCTTTATGAAAACTTTCAATCACCATTCCAAAACCGATTGTTGATCTAGTTGTGGCCCCCAAAAGAACAACCACAACAGTCCCCCCCATCCCAACACGCTAAAGAGTTAGGAAGGACATTGTGGAGAAAAAACGTTTACAGAACAAAACAAAACATTGCAAAAAAACATGTCCTTTCTTCCCGTTTCTAATCCATTAGTAAATAAGTAGAAAAGTTGTAAACGAAATGGACAAACAACTTCATTCATTTAGACAATTGGTAAACAAAACTTGGTCTAATCATACTAATAGTGCATTTCCTAACCCAACTGCTAAGAGTATGGAAGTTTTGATCAAAACCTTATTAATGCCTCTTTCAGACAAAACTATACTGGACAGTTATTGTTTTGTTCATGAACTAAAAACAGAAATGCATGACGATTTAGAGTACGTTAAATCCCTTGAAAAGGAGGTTGACGAACTTGAATCTGAAAAGGCTGATTTTTCAAACATATATGATCTACTTCTCGAAGAGTGTGTGTCTAAGATGTTTATGTTCATATTTGCATTTCTCTGTCTGATTTAAATGCTTATGCGAATTTACAATGCTTGTATCTTCGTAAAGTCAAAGAATGTCAATTGTTCTGCACAAAAGCTTTTAAAACAAAACTGAATTTAGTTAACAAAGATGTTCATAATAACTTTGTTTTAAAAAGTTTTTTCTAAACTTGAAAAACTCACTCCGATTTCTCTTGAACACTCTTGCTTTACAACAATGTAAAGAACAAATGAAAAACAACTCAGTTTGCAAAGAATTACGGATCTATGTATTCACAAAGAACGTGACAAATATCATAAAAATAAAGATTTGGAAAAGCTCAAAATGCAAGTGACAATGGAAACATAGCATTTAAGTGGAGTTAAGAAACCTCATCGAGAACTGCAAGGGAATCTTGTGGAAACTCAGTTTAAAATAAACCATCTGTCCGTTCGTACAACCAAATGCTCAACGAATTCCAAAACCATCAGTTTTAGGAAAACTGACTCCTTTTTCAAATTCTCCTGAAATGAGAAGTTTTCAAACAAAACAGTCGGTTAATAAAACTAATGTGTCAGATGGTTTGTTTAAACAAGTCACTCAACAGAATTTGCCTCAGATTAGAAAACAAGCAGTTCGAAACACCAATGTGATTGCACCTGGCCCCTCTAGGAATTGCCCAAAGCATGTGTCACATCAGTCACCAAGGGAAAAAGTAGGCTCAAATGACATGGTTCATAACTTTACTACTAGGAAGCTAAGAAAAGTGCACAACTTCAGAAAGACAAAGAAGTGAATGGAAAACCTAGTATGATTGATCCTGCTAGATTACCCAACACTGCTAATGGTTGCAAACCAAAACCTAGGAATTGGCAAGCATCAATGAGTAGTCGGGTTTCAAACAAAGATGTTCACTTAGGAGAACATAGGAAACAAAAGCCTTTCTTGAAGTTCAATGACTTGCAATATGTCTACATGCAAAAAGTTGCCCTTTCAGTGCAAATCATGATGAATGAATCGTAGAATTTACCTCTCAGGTTAAATCCCTCGTGCCTTCTGCACAGAATAAGGATGAAAAACTTCCCATAAAGACAACAAAGAGATATATGCCGTAGAAAGTCAAGTGCATTAACGAAACCAGAAAAAAACAGATCCAACAGGACATAGGTTCTCAAACAAAATGACACCACGGTTCTAAGAAAAACAATGAATCCTTGATCTTGTCTTAGGTGCGTATCCAACGGGTTGAATCTTTAGTAATGTTGCGTTTAGGTGGATTCCACAGGGAAAGCTACTCAACTCTTGCACGGGCCAAGGTTGACAGTGAAACAGCGCATGATTTCAATAGTAGATATTCCCATCATATTTATGCATGTAAACAAACTCTGGGTTTAAGTACAGGTACCATTCATTCCAATGGTCAAAAAGCAACAACGACTATTAACCTAAATGCAGTTGCACTATACAATTGAAAAAGCAGGAAAGTCTCAGAGTTTGGTTGCTAAAAATTTTTGATATCTAAGAGATAACACATGCCAGAATGGTTTCACAAATAGATGAGCTAATCAAAAATGGCGGTTGTGTAAATAACACTTCAGGCCCCGTTCCTCAATGTTCAAAAAGACGTTTGATCGCAGCAGATCAAGCCTCGGTCTTCATGGAAATGACGTTTGAACAACGTAGTTCAAGCCTCGTTCTTCATCAAATGACTTCTGATCATAACCGTTCAGAACTCGGAATTCAAGACCACAGCAATGAACAGTCAAGTTCAAAGCTGGTTCCAAAAGTTGTTCCTTAAGCAAACAAGACAGCTAACATCACGACAAGAGTTGGAATTACTATTTCACCTTCACATAGCAATGCTGAGGACCAATAGGTATATATATACAAATACAAATCTAAAAAATAGAAAATTTTCCAACAAAGAATCTTCCTCGACATGTCTTTGGGAATCGATAACAATTTAACGTCTTGAAATGTCGATTAACATTGAAACGGGATTTACCTCTTTCTTCTGTGTAATGAAGTTCGAAGCGAGAGTTACAAATACTTTCAAAACATGTCATTTCTAAATTTTCTAGATGGCTGATGTGCAATATGTCAGTACATAAACCCGGACTTCAAAAAAAGGAAGGTTTATAAACTTATCCTCACAACGAGGAAAATTAACGTTTTCGGTCTTGAGGGGGCTGTTCTTACAAGGTCATTCAATGTTTTTTGCTCAAGGAAAAAGGATAGTGTACGTTTCAGTGCGGGCTTACTTAGCGTAGAAGAGAAAGTATCTCTAATCTGGTTTTTCAAAAAGTTGAACACAATTTTTCAGAATTTCTCGTATGACAATTCCACTAATCTTTCAAATTTGTGTGTTTAAACCACTCCATCCCTCACAAGTTTTTCATAAGGGACACATATTTTTCTATTGGTCCTATTTTTGAGGGGGAAGTTAGTTTTCTCAAAAAACAAAGTTTTTAAATGTTCTTGGATACATCATCAACGACCATTCTAATTTATTTAAAAAAATTATCAAAAATGTTTCAAACATTCATGCTGACCCATATTTTCTCCCACAGGTTTTTCAGACATATTTTTAATCACACGATATTTCAAAAACTAAGTGTTGATTATTAAAATAAAGGGAGAAAATGTAATTAAATTGATCTATTCATCTCAATGTGCTCGAAAAGAAAAGGTTTTATGGGTTCGATCTTATATACCCAACAACATTTTATTTCACGACGAATCTGAAGTCATAAGGTGGTATTGGTTAGGAATCCATTCCTATGATCCAACCAGAACCGGAGGATTATTCTACCCAAGGATAATCCAGAGTTAGACAATAGCAGTCCTTAGGTTATATTAGAGATGAATGTATATGGGAATTAATGTCCGACTAAGATTGTGCTAAACACTGGAATAATCACAAACATGGAGTTAGTAATGACGTCTTGGTAAGCATTGAAGGGTTGAAGAATGTGAAATAGAAATGTATGGATAAAGGTTAAAGGAAAGAAGCCCCTCCACACACTTAGCAGAAACCGGGTCAATACATTTGCTGTAGAATCACAAGTTGAATTGCTGACATTGAAAATGACATCATAGACCCAGTTATGCAATGCACAAAACCTTCCTAGCCATTAGGTTTCTCATCAACAGAAATTGTCTCATTTGTCATGGAGTACACTCGTTTTTCTATTGAACATCTCACTTCCGAGATTGTTGATATTTGAATAGGTGGCCAAAACTGCCCAGGCCTCTGAGTATAAAACCAAAATGCACTATCGAGGTCTAGAGCCCAAGAGATCAATCAAAATCTCGATAGGACACATTTCCATTTCAAACAAATTGTTGAACATCATCAAATTTCATAAATAAAACTGTTAAACAAGAGTCCTACGCAATATCATTGTGATATTTGCAGGAACATCCGAGAGTGATATAATGATCACAAATGAAGATGGAAATCCTGCTTGAGCCAGCATCAAACAAGCTCTTGGTAGGTGACTTGCGAGATTCTATATGAATCAAACTTGTGATACACTTTTTGGCACACTAAAACTATGTGTCTATGATCTATTTATATAGAGAGATTATGACTTACAAAGGAAGCTAACATAAAGATATAAACAAGTAAATCTTTTAATCATTTAAGGAATATCTTCATATCTTCTGTTATCTTTATCTTCTTATGGAGATCTTCTAGAATCTTCATATTTTGATATCTTTGACTAAATCTTCAATAATTCTCCACCAGCTTGTAGAATTCTTTAATGACGATTCTGATCCTTTTGTTTCATTCTTTTATTTATTTTGTCTCATCAAATCAAGAATCTCAATTGTATTTTAAAACTTTAGAACGATTACGGATTTGAAAAACTACAAAGAAGGTAATTCTATGCAACGACCACCTCTTTTTGAGGCTAATTGTTTTATATATTGGAAAAACCGCTTTGAAACTTATGTGAAATCTAAAGATATTGATCTTTGGTATATTATAGTTTATGGTAACTACAAACCTACCATTAAAGACAAAGATGGTAAAGATGTAGTTATCACTTATAAAAAATTTGATGAAAACCATAAAAAAATGATTTCCAAAAATAATGATGCAAAAATAGTTTTATACAATGCTTTACTGAAAAAAGAATATGAAAGAATTTTTATGTATGATACGGCTATGGATATTTGGGATTCCTTAATAATTACCCATCAAGGTAACAAACAAGTCAAGGATAATAAAATAGACCTATTTGTTCAAAAATATGAAGAATTCACCATTTCGGATGATGAAACCATTGATTGTGCTTTTGCTAGATTTAATACTATTATTACATCAATAAAAGCACTTGATGAGTCTTTTTCAAGTCATAATCATGTCAGGAAATTCTTAAGGGCTCTTCCTACTAAATGGCGCCCAAAGGTCACGGCAATAGAGGAATCCAAGGACCTATCAACTCTACCTCTAGACGAACTTATCGACAATCTAAAAGTCTATGAGGTAGTACTTGAAAAGGACTTGGAGACCTCTAGGAACAAGAAAGAAAAATATAAATCACTTGCTCTCAAAGCAAGAAAAGTCCTAAGTGAAGAAGAAGCAACCTCTTCGGATAGCAATGATGAAGAGTATGCCATGGCGGTAAGAGATTTCAAGAAATTCTTTAGAAGAAGAGGAAAGTTTGTTCGTCAACCTCATGACGACAAAAGGAACTTCCGGAAAGCAAAGGAAGATAAAAAGGAGAAAGATGATCGAAGATGTTTCAAGTGTGGTGACCCAAATCACTTCATTAGTGATTGTCCCAAACACTCCTTCAATGATCAAAAGGCGTTCGTTGTTGGATGTTGGAGCGATAGTGAAGATGACTCCAAGAAGGAAGAAATATGTCTCATGGCTCTTGACGATAATGAGGTATTATCCGACACTCCCTACTATAGTAGTTCATCTTTAGATAATAAATCATGACAAAATGAGTATGATAAACTATGCCAAATTAGTCTTAGGATCATTAACAAAAACAAACAACTAAAGGAAAAAAATGAAGAACTAAAAAAGGAAGCTTGCAAACTTAAAACAAGAGTAGAAAAACTAGAAAGAAACAGGGTGTAAGACCCTCAAATTTAAGTATGCAGCGGAATGTTGAATATCCGAGGGCGTTACTTTATGGATCAATAGCATAAGATCTAAGAACGTCTACTAAATGTGTCATTTGAAAAAGATACATTGGATTAACAAAATACTTGTTTGTTACATAAACCCATGGCTTCAAATTATTCAACAGTATAAATAAAGATTCTGGTTTATAACAGTTGTCCCCAAAATGTAATAAGACCCCAAATCTTAAGTGTTGACTCTTCAATTATTGACTTCCAATGTATCATCGCACCTCGTACCTT
>BQNB010021792.1:7191-63802 GCA_026074375.1 Tanacetum coccineum | reverse complement strand
ATTCGATTCACTTTAATTGTTTTTCAATTCAACTTATAAATACAAATTTTTCAGTTCAATTGATTCTTGTGTTTGTTCGTTTGATTTTGCAGGCTTCATATGTCGATCCATAAGAAACACATAAAAAGAACGATTCTTCTGCTTTCTTTTGAACATATAAACTCAAGCATTTGCTTTTAAAGATACTCAAATATTTAATTCGCTTTTACGTTTTTAGTTATACCACGTTTTTAGTTATACCACGTCTTTAGTTTGATTTGATTTTTAATTTTGTTGATTAGTTGTTATGGTGCGTTGTTACATCGGTATCAAGAGCTTTTTATAATGTCTTCTTCAACTGAATTTCTTCTTCATATCGTTTGTTCTTTTTTAGTTTGAAACATCCCAAATGTTTAAGATAAGTGGTTATGCTTTGCTTTGGTTAATTGAAGATTCTTAAAAGTAAAATTATAAACAAGTCATATGGTACATGATTAAATGCACATCATGTGTTTGATAATAATATGTCCTTATAATTTTATTCATAAGTTTGGGAGTCATCTACATGTTTGTTATGTTATTTAGGCTTTTCAGTTTGATAAATGATCTATGCATTGTAAATATCTAGCGGGTGGTGAGGTGCAAATATGAAAGTGTGTTCTTTTATGTTTTTTGAGTGAATTGTATGGTACGTTAGATTTATAGATGATGGTTGAACACAATTAATTTTTTAGATGTTACAAGGTTATGAATTTAAGACAATTTTAGATGTTATGTTATTTTTTTAACGGCAAGTTAGTACAAGACCAATGTTAGCGAGCCAGAGACTCGACGCATCTGGGTGGGCAGAGCCCAACACAGATTCTTACCAAGAAGGAAAACCCGGTGAGGCTCGAACCCGAGACCTCATGGTAACAACCTCCTCTAAAGCTCCTTAGGAGACCTCAGAGCTATAAAAATTTCATGTATAGTAATGTTTTTGGTCTTAAAAATTTTAAGACTTCTTTATTTAGAAGGTCTTGAACTATTTATAAAGTAGTATAGATTTAAACCATTAATTTAGTGATGAATTTTGTTACCATTTTTAACAAATGGTACTTAGGGCTTGTTTGTTTAATAATTTGATTAAGTTGTGATAAAATAAAAGTGAACTTTATGTTGAGACCCTCCATCAAATCACTTTATATTTTCAACCTTCTTTTTCAATTAAGTTATCAACAAACACATTTCATATGACTTATTTAATTAAACGTTTTTGATATTAAGATAATTAAGTCAAATTTAAACACCACCTTAATTTAGATATAACACATTACTAATTTTAAAGTTTTTTAAGGTTTTAAAAAAATTATTTGGTATTTCTATATATATAATAATATATGGATATGTAAACTAACTTCTTCCAACATGACTAAACACATTAAAATTACTGAATTACGAGTACTAGCTGAAAATAGAATTTTATGACATTCCTTCTAAGTTAACATACTTACATATCCCTCTCCCCATTCACAATCACGACATGTAGATAAACTAATGTGCTGTTTGAAAAAGACTTAATTGACTTAATATGACAAAAATTGAATCTATTAAGTCATATGAAAATTGTTTGTTAATGACTTAATTGAGAAAGATGTTTGAAAATATAAAGTGATAAAACTGAGGCTGCCCACAATAAGTCATCTGTTAATTAAACACGGCTTAATAAAAAAATTAAACAAACAGGCCATAAGTGACAATATCATATCGTGTGTTCTTATCATACTATTACAGATCTATATATGCTCCTTTCACCCTATAATAAGTGTGCACCTTACTATTTTTGTTTGAATTTGCCTCCACTTTGTGATGATGTTGACATCGGAAAGGAAATCATCTTTTGTCCATTGTATCAGCTCAACCTTCAACTAACTAGTTGGTTTAGACACGTACCAACTCTAAATTATCCTCGAACTACATACGAGGTAATCATATAACATAAACTAAGTTGCTATTATAACATAACCAACACTTAAAATTCCATCATGCTACAGAATTTCAAATTATAACACATTTTTTTTAATAATGAAGGAAATCTATAGCATGGAAATTTACAATTACACTAATAATATAAACATCCACTCACTTGAGATAAATTATATCGAAAGTAACAATGATAACAGGGGTCTTCATGGATTGAAATGACGAGTCTTCCACGAAAGCGCATTTCCCGAACCCTTCCACTTAAAGCACAGACTTAAGCAACTAGCAACTCCCCGACTATGGATTATAGACTACACGGTAGGCTAAGGCGAAACGGTGTAACGAAACATACACAAATATGGTTTTATGAAATGAAAGAAAGGCTCAGAGGGGTGCTTCTAGGGGTATCTTGCACTAAAAGAATGAGTGAAACAAAGGGTTTTCATGGGAGATCGAAAAGTGATGTGACAAATCGATAAACACACACAATAATATATATATATATATATATATATATATATATGGTAAAGATAAAATAAAAAGACAAATATTCGTGAGAAGAATACACTACACATGGATTTTTTTTAAAGTTATCGAAAAATTCTGAAAAAAATCCATAAGATCCGGTATATTGGTGCATAAAAAAGTTGTGAAGGAAGTTTTTCTACTTTTGAGTTTTTATACGTTTTTTTAATGCACAAAAAAACTAAATTTTGATGCAAAAAAAACTTTTGATGCACAAAAATTTCAACTTGTTATAGTTTGATGCGCAATAAAATTTTGATTCAAAAAGTCAAAAGAAGTTGGGTACAAAAACGAATTTTTGATGCACAAAAAACCGATTTAATGCACAAACGTTTTTTTTAATAAATTTTTTTCGGCAAAACTATCCACTTTTAGAAAAACTTCCTTTACAACTTTTTCATGCACCAACATACACGATCTTGTGGAATTTTTTCAGAATTTTTTGAGAACTTTTTAAAAAAATAAATCTTTTTATCCTTCTCACGAATATTTGTCTTTTTATTTGATCTTTATCCTATATATGTGTATATATATATATATATATAGGCTCCGGTTCCGTTGAGAAAGTTTTTATTTTGAGAAGATTGAGAAATTTACGTTTGAGCAAATTAATTCATATTTTTTGATTTCATTTACAAGTAAACATCATTTAATAGTGAATCAAAACTATAAATCACAAATTTGATTCACAAATCATTGCTAAAATCGAGTTATGGTAATGATTCCTTAAATTTGTATAGAAGATTCAGTATTTTACTTATATTGCAAAAACGAGAGATTTTTTAACATTGATTCGAATTTTTTTTACACATTTTGAATTATAATCATATTAAAATGAGTTTTACGCTTGAAAAACTTGAATCAAAGTTAAAAATCTATCATTTTTGAAAACCTTCTCAATCTTCTCAAAATAAAAACCTTCTCAATCGATCCGGATTCATATATATATATATATATATATATATATATATATATATATATATATGTATATATATATATATATAACAAAATATATATTTATATATCGCAATTATATTATATATATAATAATATATAATAAATAAAAATATATGTCGGAGGTTTCTTTTCAGAACCAAATAAATGTATAGAACTGCGAGAACCAATATCATCCATTGATTAAACCAATCAACGGATAAGACTGAAAGTGGCATGCTTGTAATTAATTTCAACTTCCTGTGATATGTTGTAATTGGGTGAGGGGCAATGATGGAAATTCGCATTTAAAAACTGATCACGATTAATAAATCTTTTAATATGAGCAAATCTATAATAACCATCCTAATTTTAACGATCTGATGGTTACACATAAACCTAAAAACACAATACAAAAACTTATGTCTTCTCTATATCCTTCCTTACCGGCGTCACATAAGCAAAAATATTTATGTCTCTCAACTCTTGGTCATCGAAAATATTAAGATCATCATGTCTTCACTATCATGTTTTTTAACATCATGTCACCAAAGAAGCCTAAGAGGACCCGTCTTGTGAGGTTTCTTATTCCGAGAAACACAAGGTCTTAATTGAAATCGAAGTAGATTATTTATATACTCATTTCGAAACTAAGAATCTGATTTAAATCTTTGTTTATTTTGAAAGATCGATGATAGGCATTTGTAGATCTTTCAATCTTGTTCAATATATTTATGTTCTTGCTACTTGTTGTCATAAAAATAAATCGATGTTGACTTTTCGAAAATTTTGTTTAAGAAGAATGGAAGAACTTGTTCATATTTTTGTGACTGTCCTATTCTTTGTATGAGATCTTTAATAGTCTTTTATAATATCAAAGCACCTGATATTGTTGACTTGTTATCATCTTTTCATGTTTTAATTAGTCATGTGATCACAGATGTAACTTTATATTGTCTTGAGAAATCACAAGAAAAGATAAGAACACAAATTTATCAATAATTTTTATTACTTAAATGTTTTAAATCTATTGCATTTTTTTTTGAAAATGAAATTGGAAATGGAAAAACATAAATCCTTAAGTAATTTTTGTTCTTTTATGGCTAATTATTTTTTTAGACTAAAATACGACACCTAAATTAACTAAACAAACTGGTTTTATATCAGGTGTTCAACATGTTTAATATATGAGATGATGACAAATATAAGGATGCACATGTGTTTATACATACTATCCTGCAAAAATATAGTAATAATGACATAAAAGAAAATATTCAAACACAAGTGCATGCAGGAGATACTAAGTGCACATGAACTAACTCGATTACATATGTATAAAGAAAAAAAAGCAATATGGATGAACTCAAATGCACATGTAATTTTAACTTGTGCATACGTGATTTGTTATTTGTTATGATTAAATAATTTTGGTTTATTTGAAAAGTGTTTTTTTTTGTTACAGGAATGATGATTAATATGAAGAGTGCACATGTGTTTTATACATACTTTCTAGCGGGTAGATAGTTATGATAAAGAGTAAAGACACAAGTACATGCAGTAGCTACAAGTGCACACGAAGTAATTTGAGTGGGTATACTTAAAGGCATATGGATAAACTCAAATGCACATATACATACAAAGCAATCGAGATTGTCTAATGAGGGAAAATACATGTGCATATACGACAACACCAAATCTGGGCGTGTTAAAGATTAGTAGACACGTTTATACATCAACGAAACTTTCATTATTTCTTACATTTGAAATTTGTATTTGAATTGTATATGACATGATCGTTAATTGTGTGTGTAATGTTTTTGTTTTGAATTGTATACAATATATGTAAACTACTTTTTTTTGTCATTTCATGCATTTATGAGCAAAACACAATAGAGGTTTAAGCAATTAAAAACTAAAAACACATATAAATTTATATTATCTAAAAAAACACATATGCACATTACCTAATGACAACATGATAGTAGTTAAAAATATATTACTCCAAAAATTTAGAATAGAAAAACACTTTTTTTATTTTAAAAAATTTAAAAAGAAAAAAAAAATGTAACTTTACAATATGGCCCTTTTGTATTAAAGAATAAAAAAAAAATATTTGAAAAAAATGAATTGGTTTGATGAGGTTCCATGCAGTTCCTGTACATTCGTTTGGTTCATGAAAAGAAACCTCGCCCTATATATATATATATATATATATATATATATATATATATATATATATATATATATATATATATATATATATATTGTTCTAAAGAATCTGATGAGAAATTGGAAATACAATTTTTTTTCTTTGAAGGTGTGCATGTATGTTCTTATAAGGCGTGCAATGGCAGTATTGCAGCCGAGTGTAAGGTTTTTGTAAAAGAAGAGAAAGAGTTCATGATGATACAGAAAAACATTGGTGAATTCTTACGATTATTGACGGCGTGCATGTATTTTCTTGATTTTAAAAGAGGTTCTCGCAATTAAAATGGTGCTGAAAATAAATTCCTTTATACGGGAGACTTTATTTTCAGCATCATATTGAAGGCGTGCATACATGCACACCTTCAAAGTAAAAATTTGTATTTCTAATTTCTCTTCAAATTCTTTAGAACAAATAAAACGTTTCCAATTTTTTTAAAAGAGCGTTTATATGCATTTTAAGCTAGAGGAACAAGCAAATGGTCGTATCTCAAGTTCTCAACTTACACGCATGGTCGACCATGGAGCAGCATGCATGTCCCATTTTTTTTTTTTTTTGCTATATCTTAAACTTAAGCAAATCCACATATATGGTTTTTCTCCATCAAGTAAACACTACGGAAATGATCCTAAAGTTCCTTTAAGTTAATATCCTTACGCCAGTTGCCAATGCTTAAACGAATCATTATGTGTGCATCATATATGTAAATATTATAATTGGTAAAACTTCATTGAAAGGCTAATTGATCTTCCTCCCTTACAATTGATAACAACTATCCTATATATAAGATACAAAAGATCATTCTAGAATCATTACTATGGGCTTAGGCCCAATACAAATTAATGACTATAAATTACTTTTGAATGTTGATTGACTTGTATTATTCAATGTTGGACCGTGATTTGAATGCTGACCGTGACTTGAATGTTGACTTGATTCTTATACTGGTTAATACCCCCCCCCCCCCTCAGTTAGTGTGGAGCGGGAGGTCTTCGGACGTTCTGCTGGAGTGCGAAACTCACTGAATAATGCATGATGGTGGGTAAGGCCTTCGTAAAATATCTGCATACTGGTATCTTGACAGGGACATGAGAACTCAAAACTTGTCCCGAAGCAACCAAAGGCTTCCATTACGAACAAAAATGAATGTCGTTCTCAATGTGTTCGTGCGTGTTGTTGAACGGATTTTGCAGGAATATAGACAAACACTATCATTGTCACAATAAACTAAGGTATGTAGCAGTAAATAGAGGAGTATGAAGCTCACATAGCAAATTACGATCCAAGCAAGTCTAAGCAAAACTTAGCAAAAACATACTCGGATATTCAGACTTCAGCACTAAAAACAGAAAGGTAAACTGACGTTTCGCAGACCATGATAAAGTTGGTCGTCAAGAAGAAACACACAAAAAAAAAATTGTATCTCTAAGTTTAAAGCACTAGTAAGTTACTTAATTATCTTGTGACTTTTTGCTTACATATTTTCAAAGAAACTATACCTTGTAAACCTTCAATATTTCTTTTAATATGTTGCAACTTTATCAATTTTACTTATACCGGTATTTAAAGTATCCGTGTTTAAAGGGCCCAATTTTTTGTAACCGAACAGGGCACCCAAAATCCACGAGACGGCCCTGATTATATCAAATCAAACACAAGAACGAGTACAAAACACGAACTATCTATCACAACAACAAGATTCTTTAAACATGCAAAACAGATGGATCTACTTCTTTTCACGAATTATAAACAAGATTCCTTAAACAAATATTCTCACACTAGATCCATCGAATATTATGACTACAGTAAAAAAAACACAATTCTTTTATTTAACACACAACAACAAGATTCTTTTAAAATTTATAAACAAGATTCTTTACCACATTAAATTCAACACTACCAGATCCTTTAATAAAATACTAGTATCCACATACGAATGAATATTCACACGTACGTAAAAAGTGACCAAAAACATGAACTATATTGTACCTAGTTAATAATAATGTAAGTGAAAGACCAATAATCGCCGTAAGCTAGTTTGAATACTGCGAAGAAAGCTTATCACGTTGACTATGGAATAAGTGAAAGTTGTTCATCCGAGTATTTATGTTGTTGATTGAAGTTGATAAAAGGTAAATATTTATTTTTAGATGTTAAAAGAAGGCATTTATTTTTATTCAAGTTAATAAAGGTAAATATATTGTATATTTTTGGAGGGTTTTTTTAGATGTAAAACAAGACATTTATTTTGATTCAAGTTAATAAAGGTAAATATATATTGTATATTTTTAGAGGGTTTTTTAGATGTTAAACAAGGCATTTATTTTGATTCAAGTTAATAAAAGTAAATATTGTAATGCGACTATTTTTATGTCTCATGTTTCTATATTAAAGTTACAAAATGTTCTATATCAAAATTCTAATTCTAAACCGCCTCTTTTTTTTTTGAACGACAATATTAGAATATGATAATTCACCATTGAAGGCTAATTGATTTGCTTCCCTTACAATTGATAACAACTATCCTATATATAAGATACAAAAGATCATTCTAGAATCATTACTATGGGCTTAGGCCCAATACAAATTAATGACTAATAAATATACTTTGAATGTTGACTTGACTTGAATATTCAATGTTGACCGTTGACTTTGAATGCTGACCGTTGACTTTGAATGTTGACTTGATTTATACATGGTTAATACCCCCCCCCCCCTCAGTGTGAGCGGGAGATCTTCGGACGTTCAGGCTGGAGCGAAACTCAATGAATAAAGCAGTGGGTAGGCCCTTCGTAAAAATATCTGCATACTGGAATCTTGAAGGGACATGAAGAACTCGAACTTGTCCCGAAGCAACAAAGTCACGAACAAAATGAATGTCGATCTCAATGTGTTTCGTGCGTTGATGTTGAACCGGATTTGCAGACATATAGACAGCACTAACATTGTCACAATAAACTAAGGTAGCAGTAAATAGAGGAGTATGAAGCTCACATAGCAAATTACGGATCCAAGCAGTCTCAGCAACAACATTAGCAACACCTCGATATTCAGCTTCAGCACTAGAACGAGACAAGGTAACCTGACGTTTCGCAGACCATGATAAAAGATTGTCGCCAAGAAACACACAATACCCGGATGTTGACCGACGAGTAACAGGGCACCCAGCCCAATCAGCATCAGTATACGCAGTAAGCTGAGTAGTAGATGATACATGAAGCTGCAGGCCATAATCAAGAGTACCACGAACATAGCGAAGAATACGCTTCAAAGCAGTAAAGTGCGGATCACGAGGGTCATGCATATAAAGACAGACCTGTTGGACAGCATAAGATAAGTCTGGGCGCGTAAAGGTAAGATACTGAAGAGCACCAGCAAGGCTGCGATATAAGGTTGGGTCACTGACAGGGTCACCATCCGAACCAAGCTTGGACTCTGTATCAACAGGGGTCCGGCACGGGTTACAATTTTGCATATGAGCTCGCTCAAGAATTTCCTCTGCAAATTTTGATTGAGACAAAAACAAGCCAGTTGCCGACCGCTGAGCAGAAATACCAAGAAAATAATTGAGTGAACCAAGATCCGTCATAGCGAACTCACTGTGGAGGGAAGTAATGATCCGTTGTAAAAATGCTGAAGACGATGCTGTAAGAATAATATCATCCACATAAAGCAACAAATAAGCAATGTCAGATCCTCGATGAAAGACAAATAAAGAGGAATCAGTTTTACTATGCTGAAAACCGACTCGTGTAGCATAACTAGCAAAGCGCTGAAACCAAGCACGTGGAGCTTGCTTAAGCCCATACAAAGACCGCTGTAGATGACAAACATAATTAGGTTTGTTAGGATCAACAAACCCAGGAGGTTGATGCATATAAACCGTCTCAGATAAGTGACCATGAAGAAAAGCGTTTTTTACGTCAAGCTGATGAATGGGCCAGTCACGAGAAACTGCAAGACTCAAAACAGTACGAATGGTAGCTGGTTTAACCACCGGACTAAATGTCTCATCACAATCAATACCCTGCTGTTGACTGCGTCCGTTTGCAACAAGACGAGCCTTATACCTGCTTAATGAGCCATCTGCTTTAAATTTATGTTTGAAAAGCCACATAGAACGAACCACATTAACGTTAGCTGGACGAGGTACAAGAGCCCATGTTCCGTTACTAATTAAAGCATTATATTCATCTAACATAGCTTCTTTCCAGTGAGGATCACGAAGAGCATGAACATGAGAGCGAGGAAGCGGTGAAGTAGTGGTAACATGACAATTCATACGTTCAAGCGGTTTGAAAATCCGCCCAGCTTTAGCGCGAGTGACCATTGGAGGTAGACATGGATTTAT
Source organism: Tanacetum coccineum (assembly GCA_026074375.1). Classification (NCBI taxonomy): domain Eukaryota; kingdom Viridiplantae; phylum Streptophyta; class Magnoliopsida; order Asterales; family Asteraceae; genus Tanacetum; species Tanacetum coccineum. The sequence continues at coordinate 53,846 of BQNB010021792.1, read as the reverse complement.
ATGAGAATTATTTATGGAATTGGATATGGCTTATATACCAAGGTTTGGGCATGTGATATGAGTTGAGCCGAAGTTGGGATTGGTGTTGAGCAATGAGATGGAGGGGTATCGGGTTGTGGTGGGATTGGTGTTGAGCATAAGAGGGATGGGTTATCGGGTTGCGTGGGGCTGGTGAGGGTTATATGATGACGCTAATTGGGGTGTTTGGTTCATTCATGTGTTGGGGGACAAATGGATTCGTGGTGGGAACATTGGGTGTAGTATGTATATGTGGTAAAAGAAATCATATTTGGTGTATTAGAAAGGCGTAAACATTTCTAAACGGAAAAACGTCTTCAACAAAACCGCACATGATCTCGAAATAATAAGTTTTATTGGAGGCTACGTCGAGACATCAGATAAACACGATGATGTGGGCGGGTTAACCAAGAAAGTATGCAAGGTGTGGAACATGGGTTCTAGTTTTATTTGAAGCATCAACATGAGGATAGCAAAGACCCATTTTCAAAGACAAACACAAATGTTCATATGTGGGGGTTTGGTTATAGAGTTTGTGATTGGTATTTTTCAATTAATAATGGCGTAGAAAACGTAATCTATTTAAAAGGTGACAGCCATACATTAAGAGCTTCCACCCAGTAAAGATGGAGTATATGAGCTTAAAGAGTAATGTACGGATAAGGTTTATTAATGTGCGAAGCATACGCTCGGATTTACCATTCTGTTGCGAAGTACAAGGCAAGAAAACCGAAATGTATTCCATTTTGGCGGAAAGTTCATGGAAACGGTGTTGTCCATATTCGCCACCTTGGCCACACTACAAGGCCTTGATGTCGAACATTAAATTGTCCTATTCACGTCAGCAAATGAAATGCGACAAAATTGATCTACAAATCAGATATTTATGTAAAGGAGACCCAAAACAATGTTTGAGAAATGGATCTAGAGAAAATATAGCCTAAAATTTAATTCCACTTTCACTTGGAATTGGTGATGTCCATATATCCGAGTGAATGATTTCAAACACAGAATCAACCAAAGATTTAGAATTATAAAACGGAAGCTTAGCATGTTTATCTAATTGACATGCATGACACAAAGTAGGCAACTTTGGTTTATGATATGAAATTAGATTTCCTGACTCTAAACGACGTAGCACATCGTCTCCAGGATGACCCAGGCGTCTGTGCCATGGTAAGAGGACTAAATGAAAGCAATACTACTAGGATTTTAAGACAAAGGTTAGCTGAGTGACCGGGTAAAGGTCTCCCGTACAATCACAACGAAGAAGAATCCGTCCGTCTGTGTCTGGAAAACCATTACCGAAAAACCATAACAACCATCAAATTCAACAGAAAAATCATTGTCACGAGTAAATTGAGACGAACTAAAATTAAGGCGAGAAAAATGCTTAACACAGTCATGACCCACAAAAGTAAGTGTATTGTCGAAAACACACTAAGCTTAGTAAAACACCTATTACAAAATGGACGAAAACGGTCGAAATCGGTCAAAAACGACCGAAATCAGTCAAAATCGGTCGAAATTGGTCAAAGACGGTCAAAAATGTATAAGAACGTTAAAACGGATGAAAAATGTTGTTGCCAAAAAGACTCATCTATAAATATTAAGGGAGACCCAACTAAACCCATCTATAATATTAAGAGAAAAATGCTAGACCCATCTTGACCTATCTAAAAATTTAAGAGAGACCTATTTAGACCCGTCCTTTAAAAATATTAAACCAACTAGACCCAAATTTAACCAATGTGTCTAAAATTGCCACCTCTAATTTAAACTTGTACAAAAAAGCAATTTTGTTACTATTTCGAACCAAAATGAACCTGACCCGCCAAATTGAACCGAGCCCGACTAACACGATTTTAGATAAGGTCAAGTTCAGATATGTTGTTTTTAGCCTTGACCCAACTTTGTATTATAATTGGTAAAACTTCATTGAAAGGCTAATTGATTTTTGCTTCCTTACAATTGATAACAACTATCCTATATATAAGATACAAAAGATCATTCTAGAATCATTACTATGGGCTTAGGCCCAATACAAATTAATGACTAATAAATATACTTTGAATGTTGACTTGACTTGACTATTGAATGTTGACCGTTGACTTTGAATGTTGACTTGATTTATACATGGTTAATACCCCCCCTCAATGTGAGCGGGAGATCTTTGGACGTTCAGGCTGGAGCGAAACTCAATGAATAAAGCAGTGGGTAGGCCCTTCGTAAAAATATATGCATACTGGAATCTTGAAGGGACATGAAGAACTCGAACTTGTCCCGAAGCAACAAAGTCACGAACAAAATGAATGTCGATCTCAATGTGTTTTGTGCGTTGATGTTGAACCGGATTTGCAGACATATAGACAACACTAACATTGTCACAATAAACTATGGTAGCAGTAAATAGAGGAGTATGAAGCTCACATAGCAAATTACGGATCCAAGCAGTGTCAGCAACAACATTAGCAACACCTCGATATTCAGCTTCAGCACTAGAACGAGACAAGGTAACCTGACGTTTCGCAGACCATGATAAAAGATTGTCGCCAAGAAACACACAATACCCGGATGTTGACTGACGAGTAACAGGGCACCCAGCCCAATCAGCATCAGTATACGCAGTAAACTAAGTAGTAGATGATACATGAAGCTGCAGGCCATAATCAAGAGTACCACGAACATAGCGAAGAATACGCTTCAAAGCAGTAAAGTGCGGATCACGAGGGTCATGCATATAAAGACAGACTTGATGGACAGCATAAGATAAGTCTGGGCGCGTAAAGGTAAGATACTGAAAAGCACCAGTAAGGCTGCGATATAAGGTTGGGTCACTGACAGGGTCATCATCCGAACCAAGCTTGGACTCTGTATCAACAGGGGTCCGGCACGGGTTACAATTTTGCATATGAGCTTGCTCAAGAATTTCCTTTGCAAATTTTGATTGAGACAAAAACAAGCCAGTTACCGACCGCTGAGCAGAAATACCAAGAAAATAATTGAGTGAACCAATATCCGTCATAGCGAACTCACTGTGGAGGGAAGTAATGATCCGTTGTAAAAATGCTAAAGACGATGCTGTAAGAATAATATCATCCACATAAAGCAACAAATACGCAATGTCAGATCCTCGATGAAAGACAAATAAAGAGGAATTAGTTTTACTATGCTGAAAACCGACTCGTGTAGCATAACTAGCAAAGCGCTGAAACCAAGCACGTGGAGCTTGCTTAAGCCCATACAAAGACCGCTGTAGATGACAAACATAATTAGGTTTGTTAGAATCAACAAACCCAGGAGGTTGATGCATATAAACCGTCTCAGATAAGTGACCATGAAGAAAAGCGTTTTTTACGTCAAGCTGATGAATGGGCCAGTCACGAGAAACTGCAAGACTCAAAACAGTACGAATGGTAGCTGGTTTAACCACCGGACTAAATGTCTCATCACAATCAATACCCTGCTGTTGACTGCGTCCGTTTGCAACAAGACGAGCCTTATACCTGCTTAATGAGCCATCTGCTTTAAATTTATGTTTGAAAAGCCACATAGAACGAACCACATTAACGTTAGCTGGACGAGGTACAAGAGCCCATGTTCCGTTACTAATTAAAGCATTATATTCATCTAACATAGCTTCTTTCCAGTGAGGATCACGAAGAGCATGAACATGAGAGCGAGGAAGCGGTGAAGTAGTGGTAACATGACAATTCATACGTTCAAGCGGTTTGAAAATGCCAGCTTTAGCGCGAGTGACCATTGGATGGGTAGACATGGTTTGTGATGAATTATTTATGGGAATTGGAGTATGGCTATCTACCGTTTGGGCATGTGATTGTGTTGGAGCCGAAGTTGGGATTGGTGTTGAGCTATGAGATGGAGGGGTATCGGGTTGTGGTGGGATTGGTGTTGAGCTATAAGAGGGATGGGTATCGGGTTGTGGTGGGCTGGTTGGAGGGGTTATATGATGGGGCGTAATTGGGGTGTTTGGTTCATTCATGTGTTGGACAAATGGTTCGGTGGTGGGAACATTGGTTGTAGTTTGTATATGTGGTAAAAGGAAATCATATGTTGGTGTATTAGAAGGCGTAACATTTCCAAACGGAAAAACGTCTTCATCAAACCGCACATGTCTCGAAATAATAATTTTATTGGAGGCTAAGTCGAGACATCGATAACCACGATGATTGGCGGGGTAACCAAGAAAGATGCAAGGTGTGGAACGTGGTTCTAGTTTATGTGAAGCATCAACATGAGGATAGCAAAGACATCCAAAGACACGCAAATCTTCATATGTGGGGGTTTGGTTATAGAGTTTGGTGAATGGTATTTCATTATTAATGGCGGTAGAAGGTAATCTATTTAAAAGGTGAGCAGCCATATTAAGAGCTTCCACCCAGTAAGATGGAGGTATGTGAGCTTGAAAGAGTAATGTACGGATAAGGTTATTAATGGTGCGAAGCATACGCTCGGATTTACCATTCTGTTGCGAAGTACGAGGGCAAGAAAACCGAAATTGTATGCCATTTTGGCGGAAAAGTTCATGGAAACGGGTGTTGTCATATTCGCCACCATGGTCACACTGCAAGGCCTTGATGTCGACATTAAATTGTCTATTCACGTAAGCACGAAATGCGACAAAATTATCAAACAAATCAGATTTTTTATGCAAAGGGTAGACCCAAACAAAGTGTGAAAAATGATCTAAGAATATAGCATAATATTTAATTCCACTTTCACTTGGAATTGGTGATGTCCATATATCCGAGTGAATGATTTCAAACACAGAATCAACCAAAGATTTGGAATTATAAAACGGAAGCTTAGCATGTTTACCTAATTGACATGCATGACACAAAGTAGGCAACTTTGGTTTATGACATGAAATTAGATTTCCTGACTCTAAACGACGTAGCACATCGTCTCCAGGATGACCCAGGCGTCTGTGCCATGTAGTGGAACTAAATGAAAGCAATACTACTGGATTTTGAGACGAAGGTTGCTGAGTGACCGGGTAAAGGTCTCCCGTACTATCACAACGAAGAAGAATCCGTCCGGTCTGGTAATCCTTTACCGAAAAACCATAAGCATCAAATTCAACAGAAACATCATTGTCACGAGTAAATTGACGAACTGAAATTAAATTCTTAATTATATGAGGTGTGACAAGAATATGATTAAGATGAAGAGGCTTAGAAGATGTATGCAAAAAACTATGTCCAGTATGAGTGACAGGAATAGAGTGACCATTGCCAACAAATACAGATGGATAAATGCTTGAATTGCTACAAGATGTGAGTATACTTGTATTGTCCGCCAAATGAGATGATGCTCCCGTGTCCATATTCCAGTTTGGATTTTGAAGAGTCATGGTATGAAATGCATGTAGAGGAGTAGGAGCATAAGAAACCGGAGCGGGAGACATAGCAGGTGCTCCATAATAATGTATAGGTGACTGTTGAGCCGAAGAACTAACAAATTGGATCGGTGGCTGATGGGTTGCCAAGTACACACAAGGATACAACGAATTGGTTGCACTATACATCATCATACTAGATGCAAAGTTTTTAATAAGCGGCAAAAAGCAATATTGAATTAGCTATGCAATAATCATTATGCAAAACTTATTTAATTGGCAGCAAGCATGCGTATGAAAAAAAAAGAGAGGCTATTTAGGGTTTTTGATGGTGAGTGTTTATGGCTCTGTTACCATATTATAATTGGTAAAACTTCATTGAAAGGCTAATTGATTTTTGCTTCCTTACAATTGATAACAACTATCCTATATATAAGATACAAAAGATCATTCTAGAATCATTACTATGGGCTTAGGCCCAATACAAATTAATGACTAATAAATATACTTTGAATGTTGACTTGACTTGATTATTAAATGTTGACCGTTGACTTTGAATGCTGACCGTTGACTTTGAATGTTGACTTGATTTATGCATGGTTAATAATCTATACTACTTATAAAGAGAATTTAGATATCTTTTGAAAGTGGAAAAACTGATGAAATATGAAATGTTGAAAAATTTAATGCATGAAATCTTACTATTTTAGGGTTTAGGGTTTATAAACATGTAATGCTAATTTTTAAAAACATATGATTTAAGTAATATAATTGCTCATTTAATGCTAATATTTTAAACACGTAAACAACATTGATCATACATTAAAAACGTAAATAACATTTAAGTAATATAATTGCTCATTAAATGACTGCATTTAATGTGTCTATGTAACCACTAATTTCTATAATTATGGAGTCTAATTATGAAAGAAATGAATAGGCTCATTAATTTTCATTGACTATAGTTTGGGTAAATTCCCCATAAATAGAGACCACAATTGCATTAAAAAACACACAGAAACATAAACACTTATTCTTCTCAATATTCAGCTTCATCACATTCACACTTTTTTTGCTTTCGTTTTGGTTCTCAGTTTTAGATATCATGTTATGAGATCATCGTAAACCACTCCTACCATGTTTTCATACTAATTTATTCATGTTTCTGTAAGTTGGTACATTGGCTACGATTAAATCTTTAAAAAATGTATGCCTCCTTTTCTTAAAACCCTAATGATGAAAGTATGCTATATTTTTTAGACTGTGTATATATATGTTGGTTTCTTTGTAGCCTTGCATAGTCGGTTTCCTGAAGCCTATAAACTCCACTGAGTCCACTCCCCCACCAACTCCACCACTACACCACCATTCACCTCCACCAACGAGCTCATTCATGATTGTAACCCCATCAACACCGAAACCCACCACCACCAAACCCCTCTACCACCGAATGCCGTCACTATTGTAAGCCATAAAGTAAAAGGTCTAGCTGGTCCACGAGTGACAAAAGCAAAAAAGAAAAAAAGAAAAAAAGAAAGCCAGCGAAATTATATGTTGTGCTATTGGAGTTTTCATGATCTTGACTTTATCAAAGATTCATATTCATATGTAATTTTTTTATTTTTATTTGTGACTCTGGTTTAAATAAAGAAGGCAAAAGGAGAAAATAAATATTGTGATTTTATCTATCTATACTTCTATATTAAAGATATTGCTACAATTCTTGAATGTTAATGTGAAAAGTGAAAACTGAATGTATTTTAGGAATGAATAACTGAATTTTAAGAAAACTGAATTTTATTATATGAAACACAATAAATTGTAACAACATTTGAATAGTAAATTCAGTCATCAATATCATAATAACATTATAATAGCCCATTTAATTTATCATTGTAACGGCTTTCAATAATTATTAAAAAGTGTAAGTGTTAAAAATCATTACTATCGATAATGATTATTAAAATGTGTAACCGCATCCATCATATAAATCCACACAAACCATTTCATATCTCCCCACACAAATGTTATTTTACAATAAAAAATAATCTCTCAATATACCATCACTTTCATTTCTCAACTCTTGCGGATACTTTCTGCAGATATTCTTTATATTTTTGTTAGAAAAACGCTTATTTTGAACGTTATAAGAAATATTTACCACAATATCACATATCGTTAATTATCTGCAGCTAGAAATTACCGGTGCTATGCACGGGTACTCGTCTAGTATAATACTCCCTCCGTCCCATTTTTATTGTCCACGTTTCCTTTTTGGGACATCCCAATTTAAGTGTCCACTATTAAAAATAGATAGGGAAGTTTGATCAAGTTTACTATATTACCTTTGTTTGAAATTATTATTACACACTTTAAAGAAGACTTTAATTAATTAGCTAAGGGTAAAACTGTCATTGTGTCAAAAAGTAAGAGAGATAAAACACTAATAAATGCATTTTTATTAAACTGTGTGTTTTTTGTCGGAGGACAATAATTTTAGAACGGAGAGAGTAAAAGTGTAGAAATAGTAAAAAGAAAAGATAAAGATAAACTTACATAAATGTTGAAACAATATAAAAAAAAGAGACCTAGTGGGTTGATGTTTTTTTTGTAACGACCCTTTGTACCCCGTTGCATTTAAACCATTTACCCAAAGAACAATATCACCTGTTCCACAAATTTATGTTATGATGATAATGAAAAAGCGATCCGCTGAGTTTTTTGGTTACGTCAATAAAAATGGTGTCTGATTGCTTTTAAAAATAAATTTATTAGTAATGGTTTTAAATTATCATCTCAAGAAAAAAAGGAGAATGTATACAATTCTTGCATAAGCACCAAGGTTAAGGGTTATAACTGAAAGTTCGAATGGTAGAAAAAAAAACATGTCGAGTCCACAATTTCTTTAACTGAAAGTTCGAATGGTAGAAAAAATTGCCTCATGTTTACAAGCAAATATGAAAATAGCCCGATTCCTTTAAAAACTCGACCTATGAACACAAAGACGAACATATTAGAGAGTCGGGTGTAGCACGGATCACATCTGATTTTAAGTCACGAAGCATGGTTTGTTTTTAAAAAGTTTCGCTTTTAATTGCGTGTCACCCCGACAAGAATCTTTCCTACTTTATTTCTTTAGAGTGCAACTTGAGTTTAGCTAAAAAAAAAAATTAAGATGCAAATTTTAGCCCTTATGATGAAAAAAATTGTGCAAAACCCTTCAGAAAAATATTGTGCAACATCTAACTCAAAATCATAGGTCCGTCCCAGTGCACATGTACTTAGGGGTGGCAATTTTAGACCCGACCCGAAACTGACACGAAAATTAACAGGTTCGGGTTGAGTCTAAACATATTTGGGTCAGGTTTGGGTCGCCCATCTAACCCGTTGATTAAACATGTCAAGTTAGAGTTGAGAATAAATTAAACGGTTCGACCCGTCAACCCGTTTAAGATTTTTTTCTTAAATTAAAAATTATGTATATTTTATTATACGTGTCAAATGGGTTAAACGGGTCGACCCGCAAACCCATTTAACTTGTTTAACCCGTGTAATATGCTAACGTTTGTATATAAAAGAGGTTAAATGGGTCAATACGTAATACGTTTAACCTATTTAACCCGCCAACCCCCAAGTGTATATACAGGTTAAACGGGCCAGGTTCGGGTTACGTGTCATGTTAAGATTGACATAGCTGATCTGATTATTTAAATGAATCAGGCTCGGATTAAAGTTTTTTAACCCGAACTCGCCAACCCAAACCAACTTGCCTCCCCTACATGTACTAGCTTCCAAAGCTTTGAAAGAGTATACAAGTCATGGAGAGAGAAGATGAGGGGCGAGTAAGGCAACTAGCCAAACTTATGTTTCTGGTCTATAAAAGAGCCCCTTTGGTGTACCACAAGAATACAACTCACCCAAGAAACCTCAGAAAATGCTTTCAAGATTCATTCATATTTTCTATCTTAAGGAACACGATGGTTATTCATTCATTTCTATTATGAAGAATCTGTAGAGAGTAAGATATTATATGTTTTTTTTATTTTGTGTAATTTTTTTATTGGTTTCTCCAAAACTATTACTCCATACAAAATGTCAAATTCACTTTTTAAACTTATTTCATACCCCCCCCCCCTCCTCTCTCTTTTTAGAAAAGAATTTGCTTTTAGTTAATGAAAAAAGTCAAAAAAAATTAATTTTATTTTGGGGTGTTTGGATAAATGTAATTTATATTTATATTTTATAATACTTATTCTGTTTTTAACATTTACCCAAACACTCCCAATTATTAATAACTTGTCTCCAAACAAAACCGGTTTTTTAATTGTTCGGGTCACGATTCAATCGGTTTAACCGAGGTTTTTGGCTCAAAACCGGTTTCGATCACTCGACCGGTTCACCAATCGGGTTTAACAATACTGCTTTTCTCCGGTATTTTCAATTTAGGTGGCATTTGGTTAACCTTTAAAAACTTTCTATAAACCCAAATACCCCAAATGTACATTTGTAACATTTCGTATTTTCAGGTCATTTACGACGCTATTTAGTTCACTATTTATTTTAGTCTCGTACGCGTTTACTTTTAATTCTTATTACATAATTAAATCGCGTAAGCTAAAAATCAACATTTAACGTAAACGGACACCAAACGAATTAAAGTTTTCGTCAAACAAGCAATATATTATTTTTACAAAAGTAATAATCAACTTTTTATATTTTATTTTTATTGGTTACGTAAAACGTTTATGTTTCGCGATAAATTATATTTAGGTATATCCGGAACGACCAAAATTTAGATACGCTACAACAAACACCCCAATTATAAAACTTAACCCACCTTTACCAACATGGGGGGGCTGAATTTTACATAAAAAAATAAACAAACCATACAATTCTCAGTATACACTTTATCACATCTAAATAAAACTACACTAAATTTAACTTATATTTGCATAATGCAAGTATTACTTCCATTTCTCTCTTTTTATTACAAGATATTATTACTGATATTTACTACACGCTTCACATTTTCATAGATCGTCTCTACATTAGACCAAAACACCCCCATAGGTCTTTTTGGTCTTTGTTTTCTCATATTTGACTAGTCTTTATGCTTATATACCACTCTTATACTTCAAGTATCACACACATAACATTTCCTTAAGGTGAAAAGTTGATAAACACCCTCTCTTGCTCTCTACTCATCCACGGCTCAAAAACCCCCAATTAGACAATCCATAGCTTGATTTTCTAAGACCATACAAGCACTCACACATCCTTCCTATGATAACCTAAGGTGTTTTGAAGGGTTGGCTAAGCATTTGCAAGATTTAATCAAGTGATTCCAAGATTAGGGTTTTCTTGAAACCTAGGATTTTATTGGTGTGCAAGCTTTGGTTTTTCATCTAAACAAGGGTTTAGATTTTGTTGGTTATCATCATCCATCATTATAAGGTTATCTAAAACCCTTTATGGATTTACATTTATGATTTTATGAGTATATATGTTCTATGTAGCAAGAATCACCATTTAGGACTTTTAAACATGAAAAATGTATGTTTACTTGTGATTATGGATTTGAACACTTTTGTACATGTTATATGGATGCTAATATGATGTTATAATAGAAGTATAACTCTTGTATACTCTTGGTTAAGTATAAAAAGTATAAGTATAAACTAGTAGATAAAAGTTCACTTAAGAAAGTTATGATTTAAAAGCATTGTTAAGGACTTATTATATTTGATACTTTGACCAACTATGGACTAATGGACATACTAATATGTAAGACATATGGTATAATTGCTTGTGGAAGACTAGTGATTATTTATTAAGTTGAAAAGTAAATAAAAACAAAGTTATATAAATAAACACATATTCATTAATAGGGGACTGTTTTGGTTCGATTTCCAAACAGTGGTTTTGATTTTTTTTATTAAATAGTACGTCTCATGACGATTCCAAAAATGTAAGAAACTCGAAAAACGGATTAATAACGAAAAAGATACAATAAATATACGTTTTACGTTAATACCGGATTTATAAAATAAATTTTATAAAAAGTTACTGTTCATCAGGAACATTTATTGTGGAAAAGATCATTTATACGATAAAGCTTTTAAATACGAGAACGTACTCGAAAGAATCGCTAAAAACGGAGCTATAACGAATAAGATACGCCGTTTATGGGTTTTACGATAACTAAAACTATAAAAAATAAGTTTATAACTGGTATGAACAGTAAAAATTACTGTTAATCAGAGGACTAAAACTATAAAAATGTTAAATTTTGATACGTCGTCTTAATACGAAAGCATGGACATAAGAAACGTAAGAAATGGGCTTAAAACGAGAAAGTTACACACTACTTTATAACGTGTGTACTATTTCTTGAGATAAATAGTGTTGGTTCATTTTTTTAATAAATTTTTGCGAAACATTTTGGAATCATTTAAATTATATTTATACTTGTTCTAAACTTTATAAATGTTATTTTACAAAGGCGATTAAACAAGTTACGCAATTATACGAGTTAAAATACATGATTATTATTTATCAAATGCGATTTAAACATTATTTCACAAACACAATTAGATGGTGATGTAGCTATATAAAATTATATATGTTATTGGTACTTAGTACTTATACGACCGGTATCTACTTAGGTTGCTTTCGGATATTTCCGTGACGCGTTTTCATTAATTCACTCGACTTATTCTTCACTTCACTTCTAAGGTGAGTTAATAGCCCCACCTTTTCTATTTTAATGGTTTACTTAAACTGTTTTCGGGGTGAGAATACGTGCTCGTTTTACTACATAAACTTATTGATTTCTATACGTAAACGTTACATGATTATTTTTACTAAAACTTGATTTGTTTACTACATGATTTGAGATCGTGAATACCTATATTTGAAACCGTGAATTTTAGACATGATTGTTTTACTACGGACACAAGTGTTTTCAAATTATATGCTATCCAGATTACTGCCAATTGTATGTTATTCAAGTCTATATTAATTTGCCTAGTATCCCTTTGCCAATTAAGTCCCCTTTTCTATCTGAACCCGTTAAATACTGGCTGAGTAAACGCGAGTGTTGTGGATAGATCTATCGGGCTGACAAATCCCCGCCCGGGGATATGTTTCTAGTATACCTTGTGGCGCATTTACATTTGAATAATACGTTGGTTGTTTGGCAGCATCCTTTTTCCTGCTTGGGGCATATATTACGATTACTGATTTGATTATATTACGTGTTAAGGTTTGGTGTCATGAGCTTAGTGCAATAATACTTGTTTCATTCTAGACTTGGTGAATTTGTTTTCCTTGTCTACACTTCTAGATCTTGTGGTCCATTACTCAACATTACTTGATTTACTGAATCACTATTTGGATTTCGAAAATAACACTTTGAAATGCTGTAACGCTACTTTTCTTACTGAAATATTTCTTAAATTATTTCAACACTACTTTTACTTAAACCTATGAATTCACCAACATTATTGTTGACGTTTTAGCATGTATTTTCTTAGGTTATCATTTTGCTAGTAGAGCATTGGGAGCATTGGTGTAGCGCGGATATATTTTTGAAGGCTTAATAACTTGAGTACCATTCGATAACGTTTTAAACAAAATGTTTTTATTGCATTATAAATGGGATCCTTTGTAAACTCTGATTTTAATATATCAAATGTGAAATTTATTTTAAACGTCTCTTTTGAGGTCGTTTTATGTGACTTGTGCGTATGGACTATGAAGTAGCACCCCAATGTTACCATTCCGCTGCGTTGTTGAAATTTTGGGGGTGTTACAACATTGTCCAAAATACCCCCCAAATTCACGAAATACCCACGTGTCTTATTTCATTTCTATTTTTTTAAACTACAAAAAGCATCTTCTTACTTAAACGGACACACAGTGAACGTGAAAGTGTGTGTAACTTTGTTACAACTGATTTTCCCTTCATTTTTTCAAATTCACCTTTTACAAACCTCATTCACTCATCAAATTTCACTCTGAAAATCAAAATGACAAACGCGCTCTCAATTCCTATTCGATCAAGCACTCTATCGTCATTCATTGGATCAAAAACGCCTAGTTTTCGTCCATTAAAAGCAGCGTATGTGTTCAATTTTACAATTTTGATCTATTTACCAGTTTATAACATCTATTCATCTAATTATGAAGTTAAAGTTTGTTTATCTGTTTTTAGTCACGTAGTTATGAAGTTATTGTTTAATTGCAGGTGTTCATCGTCATCGGTCCGCTTTCCGAAGATCAAAGCGTGTGTGATTGAGCCTGAGACCGGATCAGATGGATCAGATTCGCCGTCGTCGACTAGGTGCGTTTTTGCTGAATTTGTAGGATGATACAATGTTCTATGTATATTGATTATGAAACCATACAAAGTGTTGAGTATAAATACAAGTAATACAAAGATAACCCTAAGCCCAACATGGGCCGAGCCTACAAACATAAGCCTGCTAACACTCCCCCGCAGTTGGAGCGGGAGTACAACGAACACTCAAACTGTCACGAAACTCATCAAATAATGCCGAAGGTAAGCCCTTAGTGAAGATATCCGCATACTAAAACCGAGAAGGAACATGTAAAACGCGAACCCGCCCAGTAGCAACCAAATCCCGAATAAAATGAATATCAATCTCTATGTGCTTGGTACGCTGATGTTGAACCGGATTAGAAGACAAGTACACAGCACTCACATTATCACAATACACAATAGCAGCGGAAGATAAAGGAGTATGAAGCTCACGAAGTAAATTCCGGATCCAACATGTCTTAGCAACAGCATTGGCAACACCACGATACTCAGCCTCAGCACTGGAACGAGAAAGCGTCGGCTGACGCTTAGAGGACCATGAGAGTAAGTTGTTGCCATGAAAAACACAATACCCCGAAGTAGACCGTCGCGTAGTCAGGCAACCAGCCAATCAGCATCCGAATAAGCAATCAAGGAGTCAGTAGTAGATGAAAATAGCTGTGAACCATAGTCCAAAGTCCCCTAAACATACCGCAAAATCCGCTTGAGAGCAGAGAAATGAGGCTCCCGTTGATCATGCATATAAAGACAAACCTGCTGCACAGCATACGTAATACCAGGTCTAGTGAATGTGAGATACTAAAGAGAACCTGCTAAACTCCGGTATAAGGTAGGATCAACAACCGGAGTACCACCATCCCCCAACTTGGACTCAGTATCAACAGGAGTCCGAGAAGAATTACAACCAACCATATGAGCACACTCCAAAATCTCCATAGCATACTTACATTGTGACAGAAACATACCAGAAGAGTCACGCGTAACTGAAATACCCAAAAAATAATTAAGTGCACCCAAATTTGTCATAGAAAACTCACGATGTAAAGAAGCTATAGTCTGTTGTAGCAAACGATCAGATTAAGCAGTAAGAACAATGTCATCCATATAAAGTAACCAAAACGCTGTATCATTACCCTGTCTGTAAGTCTGTAAATAAATAAAGAGGAGTCGCAACGACTAGGAGTAAATCCAACAGTAGTAATGTAAGCAGTAAACCGCTGAAACCAGGCGCGAGGTGCCTGCTTAAGACCATAGAGAGATCAAGCAGGATTTCCATCGTCAATGTGAATACTTGAGTATCACTCTGATGTTCTGGCAAAATTACAAGGATAATGCGTAGGACTCTTTATATATTTCTCGTTATTCACATTGTGTGAGATAGCAAGCATAATTTTGACAAGTGTCCTAATGAGATTTATGGATGATCTTTTTTGGCTCTAGACTTAATAGTGCATTTTTGGTTTTAGTGATCGGAGGCTGGAGCAGACTGCCACCTTTTCAATATCAACAAACTCAGAGTGAGAAAGTCGATAGAAATGCGTGTAATCTCTGTGAGAAATGAAATAAGAGTCTGTTGAGAGACCTTGAGTGGCTAGGGAGGATTGTGCATAGCGTCACTGGGTCCATGACTATCTTCAATGTCAGACAACAACTTAGTGTTTCCGACAGATTATGTATTGACCCGGTTTATGCCTAAGTGTATAGAGGGATTCTTTATTTTCACCTTTTATCCTTACATTTCTTTTTCATTCTTCAACCCCTTTAATGCTTACCAAGACTTCATAACTAACACCTTGTTAGGTTTGTTCTAGTGTTAGCTCATCTCAGTCGGCATTATTCCGATTTTACTTTTTCTCCCTTTTGTATTCATAACTATGGACTTTTACTACTTTCTAGTGATATCCACTGGGTAGATCCCTCCACATCTGGCTGGATCATAGGATTTGAATACCTATGCCTAACCACCTTATAACTCCATAAATTTAAGTACATGGTCGGTCTTTTGGGTATTCCATCACAATCCTTCTAAAATCATTGAAAAGTTCAATCAAAGTGTTTGATATAAATATCAAAATATTTACACTTTGAAAGTTTTTCATCATCACTAAAAACTTCCCCTTAACATGTGCACCGTAATCGTAGTACATGCTAAGTGTAAAGTGCATTGAGTCCATATTATATGAGTAACATTTCAATAAAGTTAGTTCAGTATAATCATATATTTCTGCCTTTTCCAAATGTTAATCCCTTGATATTTTGGATATCAATTAATTAAACGTTCGGGGACAAAATGTTACACTATATCTATTAGGAACATTTTAATGCTCCCCCTTAATATTTGAGGGTATATAAGACAGTATTGAGTACAATAATTTGAAAAAAATTGAATTACTGAGAAATTCTTGAAAATTTTATACTCAAGCACTCCTTATTATCACCATTAAGTCTACACTACATATATACAAATTCACAAGTTTTTATTATGTACGAGGTTTGACCTGTTATAATGAGGACATCATATGATAAATTATATGGTCCTTTCCAGCAGCCAAAGGTCTCCCCCATACAGTCTCCCGTCAATGAACTTTTCCAGGCTCCTCATTATCCTTTTGTTCCTGAGTTGTCGATCCATATCCTGGATCATAGCTCCTGCTCTTTCCCTGTCTACCTCTCTCTAGATTGTTTATGGCAGATACTTCATCCGGATCTTATTTAGAGTATCATCAAGAGCAGACCGAACATCGTTGAGTGTATCGTCACTAAACTTGTGGAGTTCATCAATACGCATCAATCTGTTCTTCTTGTCTTGATTCTGATATATGAAACCTTTGGGATTGGAGTATGCTGTATATTGTGTCTTTCATTTGAGATCTGATCTGTACGTATCTGGCTTTGTGAGGTTGAGCTTCTTCTGATAACTTTCGATGCCCAATTGAACATCTTTCACACGCCTTTTGATAACAATGCTTCTTGTAAACATTCGTAGTGAAACACCCAAAGCAAGACGTTCCTCAATATTAAGATTTGTCAACTTGCCTTGAACAAGAAGAAGCAGCATGTCTTTGATGTCTTGAAGGCGAACTCTATTGTAATCGCCTTCTTTGAATGTGTACACCTTGTTGTCATCTCTATGAATAGTGATTCATTCCAAATGTTTATAATTGTGCCATTCGACAATCGTAAGCTTCTTAATAGCAATGATTTTGTTTCTAGAGTAGACATCACGAGCAGATTCCCTGTTGACTGCATATCCATAGAATTGTTGATGTTTTCGCCCTCAGTGAGAGATGCCCCAGAGTGCATGTTTGTCGTAGACAATCGGCACTTGACTCCACATGGTGTTTGGGACCAAGTCTTCAATCCATTTGATGTGTCCATAATCTGCAGCCTTTATCTTCGTCACTGAAGTAGGGTAAGTTCGGCTTGAGACACCACCACTTAAATACTCAAGGTCGTTGTTGATGAAGTGATCAAAAGGTAATACTCGGGACGACTCGTGAATTTATGTAATCAATGGTAAACGGCTGCGCAGATACATGCGGATATTGATGTCTTCAGGGTTGTTCCAGTCTTGTTGATATGTAGTTGCTTGGCAGACTTTCTTTAGGATTATTAAAGTTCCACCAGACCTTGACGAGCCTTTCATCAACTCGAATGTTGGACCAGTTAATAATTCTGGAGTTAGAGTATCAACTTTAAGTCGATTCAACACGAATGCTGAGAAGTCTAAAGGAGTGTCCATCAGTTCATTAAATGACTCGCGAGGATCTTTATTCTGAGCCAAAGTGCTAAACCAAGGTTGAATTGGTCCATGAATAGCAGGCAAAGTCTTGTTCCAATCACGATCGGGAGTTGGTGGTTTTGATGGTTTCTGAAACCAATCAGGAATCGGAGTGGTCTCATCAACAGGATGATGTGAGTAAAACCTGTATTGAACTCCTGATGTGCGGGTTCTTCTAAATCTTTGACAGTGTGTATTGGCTCCTCTGCTTGAGCAGACTTGCCAGTAGACTGCTGATGAGATTTGGACCCTTCTTTAGACTTGCCAGATGACTTCCAAGAAATCTGCTCATCTTCAGTGCCATAGGGAACCCCTGGTGTAACACCAATTCCTTCATTTGCACCTGAACCGCTGGCGTGAGAGATATGATAGTCTGTCTTGCTCCTTTTGGTGACAACTTTCATTTGTTCAACCTCAGACAGTGATGTTTTATGATAGATGTCCATTTAAGGTCGTTTCCTGTATCTTGATTGTTGTACTTTGACGTAGCACCCCATTGTTACCATTCCGCTGCGTAGTCTGATTTTGGGGGTGTTACACTTAGTCGAGGATTACTTTTGCCAATCTTGAGTCGGTTGGCAGGAGAGACTAAAGCGTCATCCAATGCAATTTGTTGACCTCTTGTGATGTCCATGGTTCTGCTTAAGAAAGAATCAATACAGTTTTTATATAACCAAGTTTTTATATAACTATATAGACCTTTTATGTGAACACTTTATGTTTTATCATGATGTGAAAAGTTTCCTAAAGTATTAGGACCTTTAAGACTTTTAACACTTGAAAAGATCTATTCCTCTGAATGGCAATTTAGATAGACTTATATGCTTAAGGGATTAAGGCAACTTCTTTGATAATTCAAGAATCGTGGTCTTTCTAACTAATAGAGAATTTAGATATCCTAGGTCATATTTTAGTTAACCTTGATTTTACCTTGTTTTTAAGCCTATTTTAACTCAATTAGATAGCATAATTAACCAATTTTAATTAGCCTGCTAAATTAAATTTTAATTTCCTTCAAATTGAAAATTTGATCTTAAGTGTTTTTGGTCTAAATCTATTAGATCGGTTCCTTAAAGATTTCACTAGATTAGTTCCTAAAAACATTCACTAGATCAGTTCTTAAAGCATTCACTAGATCGGGTCCTTAATAAGAACAACTAGATCGGGTCCTTAAAGAAATCTACTAGATCGGGTCCTTGATGAGAAAACCTAGATCGTATCCTTAAGAACAATGACTAGATCGGGTCCTTAACAAGAATGACTAGATCGGGCCTTTAATCAAAATAACTAGATTGGGTCTTTAAGGATTTTGACTAGATCGGGTCTTCAAGGATTTTGACTAGATCGGGTTCTTAAAAGTTTGACTAGATCAGTCCTCAAGGGTCTTGTCTCGTTTGGTTCCCAAAGGGAGTTAACTAGATTAGGTCCTTAAGAAATACAACTAGATCGGTTCCTATAAGAACATGACTAGATCGGTTCCTTAAAGGGTTTTGACTAGTTCGGTTCCCAAAGGGAGTTGACTAGATCAGGTCCTTAAGAAATACGACTAGATCGGTTCCTATAAGAACATGACTAGATCGGTTCCTTAAAGGGACTTGACTAGTTCGGTTCTTCACTCATAAAAATTCACAAACATGATTTTTTGCCAACGAGTTAATCAGTTATATCATTTTTAACTGTTTTAGCAACATTTATAAGCACTTTTAACATAGAATCACCACACTAGCAACAACGAAAAGGCATAAACGATTAAACTGAGCAAGAACACAAACAATTCTTCAAGATTATACACGTTTATGCATGTTAAGCCATTCCAATACATTCAAGAGATCATAAACTTCATTCCCAATACTTTACCCACTAACAATAAACATTCTAATCAAAAATCCCAAAATAGACGAACACAAAATCATCCATAAATCATCCATATGTTAATTACAAACAAAACTGAATTAAATAAGTGATTATTACACCTAAACAAACAAAATCCCTCAATCAATTAAAGTTTTTACAGAGTTTTGATTTTGAGGAACTCTAAATCAATTTTTAGGATTTTCAACTTCAAATTAGTGTTAAATCTTAATTCCTTTGAGATGTGAGTTGTTTAAGATGTGATGAACACTTTTCTTTTATACCTTAATGCACGAAATCAACAAGAAATGGAAGATTGGAGATGATAATTCGAAAAACAAGGGTTTAGGAGGGAAAAGGGAATTGTTAAGTGTGTGTGTATGTGTACAGAGATCGGGGTGGGTGGGGGTGATATTAAACTAGTTTGATTTTTGTCACTTTCACCCCCCAAGTTACATAACCCTTTTAATTTTCACTAATAAGTTTTATTAGGCAATTAGAGTTTAACAATTGGCACAAATAGCCCCTAATGTTTTAACTAGAATTTTTGAACACTTAAATTCACACAATTACTCCCTAACGGCATAAACACATAACATGTAAGGCACACATAAGCTAGACTTAATAAACTTTTCTTAAAAATGTTATTCCGTTATTGTTTAAAACCTTTTTCCTTTTAAGCACATTATTATTATGAAGAAGATATTTGACATTTTCTCCCCCTAAATCAATGACCCGTTTTCTATTTAAAGAGCTGTAGTCGTTGATTGAGAAGCTGATTGTCTTTGAAAAAGCATGTTTTGATGACTTAATGTTTTATTTTTGAAAATCAAACACCATGGAATAAGATTTCTCTTATTTTAACACATATGTGCACTAACATTTACAAATATGGTAATATAGGAAGCACGAGTTGTGTTGCAAAGTAAACACAAGCCTTTGCATAGTCATGAAGTAGACCACGCTCGAGAATAAATTCCCGTTATGAGGTCTAGTTTTCTTTTTAAAATACTTGCCTTTAAGTTGATGATCGGGTTGCTATCTGAAATAATAGCAAGCCATTTAGCATGTTTTGAAAACATTTGAACTTCTGCTCGAACTTCATTTACAGCCTCGTATCATTATTGAATGACATTTCTAAGACCGTAAATGTTATCGATTTTCAGAAGACATGCCATTATTATCACTTTTTATATTTTTCTCATTTTTTTAATTTTTTCTTTGGTTTTAAAGATGTCCGCCAGCTTGTTGATCAGAAATTCAATTCTTTCTCTGCCAAGGGCTTTAGTGAAGATGTCCGCCAGCTGATACTCCATATTGACTAAGTAAAGCTCTAGTACTCCATTCTCAACTTGCTCTTTGATGAAGTAGAATCTGATGTCGATATGTTTTGATTGAGAGTGTTGAACATTGTTGCAGCATAAGGCAATAGCACTTTTGTTATCACAGTACATTGGAATTTTATTGAATCCAAGGCCATAGTCGGTAAGCTGTGATCTCATCCAAAGAATTTGAGCACAACAACTAGACATAGCAATATATTCAGCTTCCGCACTGGATATCGCAACTAGGGGTGTTATCGGGTCGGGTTATAGGGTTGTCATGTCTTATCGGGTCGGGTTGAGTCGGGTTTTTATTTTTTAAAACTCACCCGCAACCCGACCCGATAAGGACTCGGATTATAGGGTTCGGGAGTTATTCGGGTCGGGTCTTATCGGGTCGGGTGATTCGGGTTATCGAGTGGTAAACTTCTATATCACTAGGAAGCCAATAAAAATAAACAAATACGTAATAGAAGTTACCTAGTTATATGTAAAGTTCATCACCAAAAACATGTATATATTACGTAGATCTAAAGTAACAAAAGAGAATAACTACTAGAAGAGAATATATGTATATACATGAGAATGAGATATCAGCAGTACAGTAGACAAGTGCAAAGATCATATCACCAAAAGCCCAAGCAATTCCTTGAATACCAACAGTACCACACTTTGTAAGAGACTTAGCAACACCCATAACAGTCAAGACAGATATGTACAAGAACAAGAAAGGTGCTATCGAAAAAAATGATGGAAATGATTTATAACATATGTTACTAACGACAGATGGAGCATGAATCAAGAATCAAGATTTATAGCATATGTACTGCACATTAAAAAAAGTAGCCAACTCAAGAACCTCAAGTTTGACTTGATGTCAAAGTTGGAAGCTATTCTATTTCGTTTTCACCAATAACTTTAGGTAACGAACCTGCAAGGCTGCAAACATATGATATGTGTGTATTAGTGTATGTATGATTGTACAAAACAGATAATATGCTTAAAAGCTATACTCCATAACAGATTGCTAAAATTGGGATCGACCAACACATATTACAACCCATAACAAATTGCTATAAGCAGACCTGCAAATACAACAGACCAAATATAGCACACCTGCAAATACAACAGACCAAATATTTTGCTTGATATTTTGCTATGGTTTAGACTTGTAGATACACCCAAATACAGCAGACATGCAAATTAAAGAACCCCATATGACCAAATACAGCAAACCTGCAAATGTATAAATTAAAAAAATAATTTTTTTATTTTTGGGTCTTATCGGGTTGACTCGATAACCCGATAGCAAATTTTTTTTAACCCTAACCCGACTCGATAACACTATCGGGTTGTCGGGTTCGGGTGATATCAACCCGACTAGAATTTTTCACCCGATTAAACCCGACCCGATAAGCCTTATCGGGTTCGGGTTCGGGTTCGGGTCGGGTCAACCCGACCCTACTGACACCCCTAATCGCAATGCTTTTCTGCCTTTTTGATGACCAGCTAACAAGTCTGTCTCCCAGTAATTGCATACATCCAGAAGTACTTCGTCTAGTATCTTGGCAACCAGCGTGATAAGCGTCTGCATAAGCTGTTAGAGCAATAGAAGAATCCTTTGGATACCAGAGTCCCCGATTTACAATTCCTCTTAGGTATTTAAAGATTCTTTTTACAGCATGTAAGTGCTTTTTAGTAGGCTTTGCCTGATACCGGGCATACATGCATACAACAAATGTAAGGTCTGGTCTACTGGCTGTAAGATACATAAGGGTGCCAATTATTCCACAATAGTGTGTAGGATCTACGGCTTTCCCTTGTGTATCTTCATCCAGTTTGGATTTCTCTACCATGGGAGTATCCACGGGGTCACTAGATTCCATACCATATTTCTTCAAAGATTCAAGAGCATATTTAGACTGGTTAATAAAGATGCCTATGGGACTTTGTGAAATTTGTAGTCCTAGAAAAAAAAATGATTTTTTGCCCATCATCGACATCTTAAACTTTGAACACATTATTTTTGAAAATTGGTCACATAGTTCAGGTGTAGTAGACGCAAATATTAAATCATCAACATAGATATGTACCAGGAGAAAATCTGATGAACAATGTGGGATCCACGGTTTCTTTAGAGAATTCTTGTGAGAGTAGAAACTTCGAAAATAGGTCGTACCATGCGCGAGGAGCTTGTTTCAACCCATAGAGAGCCTTCTTAAGCTTGTATACATGATTCAAATTGTCTTGATCCACAACCCCTTTCGATTGGCTGACATAAACTTCTTCGCGCAAAATGCCATTCAAGAATGCCGTCTTAACATCCATTTGGTAGACGACCATATTCATGTGAGCAGCATATGCGAGGAAAATTCAAATAGCATCAAGTCTAGCCACTAGAGAAAAGGATCCCTCAAAATTAATTCCCTCTTCTTGAAGGTAACCACAAGCAACCAATCGAGCCTTGTTCTTTAGAATTCTGCCTAATTCGTCAAGTTTCACCTTGTAGATCCATTTTAAAGTAATAACCATCACTTTATCTGGACGAGGAACGAGTTCCCAGACTTCAAAACGTTCAAATTCATTAAGCTCCTCTTGCATTGCTTCAATCCAACATGCTTGAGTTAATGCGTATTTATAGTTATTTGGTTCAACAGATGTGAGAAAGGCATCATAGTAACAAAATAAGGCTTGTTTATGGAGTTGGAGTCTTGTGGAAACAGGTCTTTCGAGTTCACCAATGATGTTTTCTAAAGGATGACCCTTGGTCTATTTGGTAAAATGTTTAGAGTTAGGAGTATCAGTATGCACAACAGTATGAATAACATTCGAAGAAGAAGATGCTTCAAAAACATTTTCTGGAATTGGAATACCAAAGAACGGATCGTTATTCATGTGTGCAACATCTAAGTCATGATTATCTTCTTCAACATCGTTAGGAATGACAGAAGATTGAGTTTCGGGTATTGTTTGAGAGTTACTTGGTGATGGTGCATCTTGGTCAACAGTTGTTGAGGAAGGTGAATCGGTTGATGCAGCGGGTTCTGGAGCTTCTGGAGATATACTTTAGACTAATTGGAGCAACGACTTCAACGGTGGGCGATAACAACTTGATGGAGGGTTCGAGTAATTTATCAATAGTGGTTGAAACAAATATCCTAATTAGTTCTTGTAGTGGTACAAACGTGTTACAGGAGGAGGGTTTGGCACGAGTCCTGAACTGACTGTTGCATGGAGTCATTTTATGAAGTGCAGGTTCTAAACTGCCATGTTTAGAAGCCATAGCTGTTAGCTCATCAAAATCTAAATGAATGGTCTCAATGACACGTCTGGTACGTCGGTTATAAAATTAAAATGCTTTCTTTATAGATGCATAGCCAATGAAAATACCAATAACAGCTTTCGGTTGTAACTTGCCTAAGTTCTCGCTATCATTTTTTGGATAGCAAAGTGCACCAAATACATGTAGAAATGATAAGTCGGGAAGTTTGTCATGTAAAATCTCATATGGTGTTTTGGACCTAATGAAGACGTTATGCATGAAACAAATTTTGGCTATATCATGCGTTGGCAACTGCTTCTTCACACAAGAATAATGGAGCTTTTGCATAAATTAACATTGTGCGGGCATCTTCAATTAGCGGACGATTACGTCTTTCAAGGACACCATTTTGTTGTGGAGAGAGAGCAACAGATGTTTCATGAGAGATACCAACCTTCTCATAATATTTACGTAAAGTTTGATTAACAAACTCAGTTCCATTATCTTGTTTGTTTATACGAATCAGGTGCATTAGCCGCACTTGGATCATCTTGAGAAACTTGACTATGAAATCTGGAGCTTCATCTTTTGATCGTAAGCACTTTACCCATGTAAATTGAGAGTAATCATCGACAATGAAGAGGATATAATTCTTCCATTAACACTTGCGACACACATTGGGCCACAAAGATCCATGTGCATAAGATAAATAGATTTTTCATTGCTTGGTGTCTTAAGATTTTGGTTTTGTGGGGTTTCTTCTTGCTTTTTGCCCATTGCACATGCAGAAACTCATATAGTCCTTTTCAATTTTAGCTTGGGAGACCTCAAACAAGACGTGTCTAGCTTAAATGGTTGATTGTACCAAGTTCAGATGGTGAGAGGATGTCTGGTGCCATAGCCTATGACTTAGTCTTTGACGCCATTTGTCAAGAGAATAATAGGACTACGAGGACGCCTTCATATCTCAAGAGACAGTGTATACAGTTTGTAGCTCGAAGATCCAGTCAATAGATCAAACCTTTAGATTACGAAGTAGTAGGTAATGTTGTCAATAAGCAACTTCATGGTTCGAATCACTATTATTTCCCACAGAGAATAAGTTATGTCCAAGTCAGTTCCACATAGATAAACCCTTGATGAATCGTTACATTCCCTAAAATGTTAACCACCATATCCCATTATCTTTGCCATGTGATTATTTACGAATATTTTTACAAGTACCTTAAAAATTATTACGAAATTGGTGAGATTGAGAGGCGATCACAGTTTTTGCTTGGATGCAGCCAGAGTCTAAATACCAGAGAACAATTTGGATGACCTGCATTCATCAAGAGAGGAAGATGGAACATCGAAAACTATGGATCTACAAGATTTACTGGGTTCCTTGTTGTTAGCAGATATAGATTTAATGATCTTAGGTTTGCTAATGGGAACATTAGTTTTAGATTTCCTAGGTTTTCTTGAGTAAACCAATGTTACTACAGGCTTAGGTGTATCAGTTTCTAGAGCAGTTGGTTTCCTAAGGGGTACTTCAGCAGTTGTGGTAATCCTAGTTAAAGGGCACGCATTTCCTACTATAGTAAAGGTCTGACCAATAGGTCTCCAAGTGTATCTAATATTTGTGAACACCTTTCCTATTGGTTTCCAAACTTTTCTCTTTTTTTATTTTTTAACAGATTTAGGATTTTTTAGTGCATGTAATCCACAAAGATTTACAAAAGAAATCCACACAATTTCACTTTGTCATGTAAATATTGGTGTATTGAATATGATGATAAGAGAAAAGCATACAAAATTACTTGGTCCAACTTCACATACCATGTCATTGTGTGGATTAATTTTTTGTAAACTTTTAGTGGATTGTAGATTTTCTCTTAGTATTTAACACGGCATTCGCTCTTCATTTGATAAAATTTAAGAACAAATAAAATCATGATTATCAGATAGCATGCCTCCATTAACTTTACACATAGAAGTTTTTAGAATTCACATAAAGTTTGGATGCATGCACATTTGCAGTTCTTTTAGATTCAACTAAAACAATTCTTATTTTTCAAAACTAGATTTATACTAATCAGGGTGGGCTTGCTCTTTATTCTTCTGAGTAGGTACTTGGTGTTTGTTGATATTATCTTTCTTTGTATTGCCTGAGGCATGTGATCGCTAGCACTAGTGGGACGGTTTTACTCATGTAGAAGACAACATTGGTTTGCTTAGAAAACTAGGTTTGATGTAGACAGCTATTTTTGTGTTCATGTTTCCTAAGGATGTGACGGGCTTAGTGAATCTAACTCTTTTGTCCTTGTTCTTTGGGGTCATAGCCACTAATTTTTCACTTGAATTGTTGATGCATTGGGTAGGTTTGTTCTATTATTTTAAGCTAATCTTGAATTCATTTGGTATACAGTACCAAGTAGAGCTCTAAGGAATTATTTAAGGGAGGATTTTGTGATTTTCCTTGTTCTACTATTTCACTCTAGAATCGCACAGCTTGTTCCTGAGAGGGCCCTTATGTAGCCAGTGTGGAGCTGTCCTATGTTCAACATCTAGGGGCTTAGGTTCCTCATTAATCTTAAGCATTTTTGTTGCAGTAGGGTGTTTGGTAACAAACATTTTTAGCTAAATCTTTTCCTTTTTAAGTTTCATTAATTCCATCCTTGAGTAGATCTTGTTATGACCAAAATATATTTCCTAATGACTTACATTTATATCAGAGTTTCACACAGACTTTGATTAACGTGTATTAATTAAAGATTCAACATTGTTATTTGACTCGAATACGTCGTGGTTTAATCCGAGTCAATAATGTTGTTTTAGGTTTGTTTCAAATGTTTATGTTCTGTAATAAGTTTTAACACCCTATGTTCCAATTTAATATTTATCGTTTCAATCTCTTCTATGTCCTTCTTGACCTTTTCCTCATTTCATATTTCCATTTTAATGATTTGATTTCTATTTAACTTTTCTTATGACGGGTCTTTCTTTTGCGAACCTGTGCTTTCAATTCAATTTAATTCAATGTATTGATCAAAATTTGGTGCACTTTGATTTGAAACAGAATGTCACTTTGAAAAATTTGCCTGATTAAGCTGGAGTATAAATTATTAAGAAATAGCAATGTTTTTCAAGGTTGTATTGTATAACTTCATGTAAACAGTTATCAGAAGTCTTTTTTCAATGAATATCCTTTTTGATTGAAAGCTCATGTCTCAAGTTTGTGTCACTGTTGAAATTCTTGCATTTCACTAGATTGCATTTTCCACATTTAGGATTTTAATAATTTGTTCAAAATATCTTGGTATTGACTTGTTTCCAAAGATTGTTCATTCTCGTTTAAAACTTGATTCATTTTAACTTCAAACGTTTTGAACTCTAAATGATGTTATAGCCTGTTTCATTTGATGAAAGACATTTTGGACTTCGGTAAGTTCATCAATTAAATATTGATCGAATGTATTGAATATGTCCTTTAGATCTTTTACAAATGGAAATAATTTCATCCATTTAAAACCAAGCATTGTATGATCTAGATATCACCATGTGCCTCAATGATGGTGTTGGTCGTGGTTCTTTCTTTGACAAGCACGTTAAAACCAGCAAGATGGTGTTTAAGTTTCTTCAAACTAATATTTACCATGCTAACTTTAGGAAGTTCTTTTGGAACCTCGCTTTGGTGGGTCTACAAAGAAGTCTTGCGATATGAAGAATTCATTGATTTTTCGAGACCAAAAGGCTTGTTCTTAGATAATTTAGTTTGTGAATTAAATCGTTTTTCAACAATCTTGAGTAAGTGGTTGAAAACAGCATAATCATACTGGGGTGGTATTAAATTTATTTTATACAAACCATTAGATCTGTTGTTTTAAAAGGCCATTTTTGATCGACAATCTTTTATGCAAGCATTAAGGTTCTTAGAGTCAGGAATCACAATAGCACGCAGTGTTATTAATGACGATTACCATCATTAAAGCTATGGTTCCTACTGCTTGAGCTATCTTAGATAAGAATGGATTTTGAAAACACACGAGCTGTTTTAGTGGTTTCGGTCATAGAAGGATAAACTTTGGTTTGTCAACATTATGAAACACTTTGTGCTGATTGATCTCTTTTATAAACAATATTATCCAGCTGTTTTGATCTTCTTTTCTAAAGCAATTTATCTATAATGTTCTCTAGATTCTTACTTTCATGAAATCATTTTGAAGAAGAGTATCTGTTTGCATTAAAGATTCATTTCTTTTAATGTTCAGGAAAGAGTTTGTTTAAGGACGATCAAATCTCGAAGACTGTTTTCACAATGAATTTGAATTGTTATTTACCTTTTAAGAATCAACATTTTGTCCTTCTTTCAAAACTTTAACTTGTTCTTTATATCTTTCAAGCTCAGCAGTTAAAGTATCATTGACATTTTTATTTTTCCTAGATTAATCTTGGTGCAATTAATTACTTGGGTTTTTAGTTGTTCAATCATAGATAATTATCATGTGCTCTTGTTGTGCAGATGAGTTTAGGAATTCGAAAGTTGCCTGTAGTGATTCTGTCACATATTGAGTATATAGGATTGATATTGTTATCATTGGTTATTTCAGTCTCTGAATGGGTCACAACATTTGACTGTTTAGAAGACGGCATCACCTGCACACCTTGATTAATCATATTGTTATCCACATTATCAGGATTGTGTATCAGCGAGAGCATCTGAACCATAATGAGATAAATTCGACATGAGAGCATAACTTTGGCAGTGTTGAGGGTCATCACATTCAGAGTCATATGCATCCCAAATCATGGCTTGATGAAGCATGCATTGTAAGTAATGATAGTCTGTTTGGATTGTCACTTTTGTAGTTCCATGGATCTGACCAATAAATTGCTAGCTTCTTCCTATGTAGAATTTAACATTTGCTTGAGCTTGTCCCAGCAATACACTTTATCCTTTAAAACGACTCTTACCGTTATTTTAGTTTAGTGTATTGTTTAGACATGTGTCCTTCCCCTTTGCAGTTGTAACAAATAATAGTTCTTTGTTTTCCAGAATTGCTTCCACTTGCTCCTAGAGTAATATCATAAATAAGGCCAGACTTGAAGAAGCTTGTACGAAGTCTCTATGAGCTAGGGTTTAACAATATCACCATTGTTTTAATCCCTAAGATAGATTATAATCAGGTAATAAGGATGCTTTATGCGGATGCTTTAATTGTGACTGAATTAATGTGTCTAGCTCTTAGGATGAAGTCCCGCCTAAGTCTAAGAATGATATGCCTCTTCAAGATAAGTAATCATTGCACTGAATAACTAAAACCAACTTCTAATCGGATTAATGATGGCTAATACAGTTTTCTATCATAAGGCTCGACCGCTCTTTTATTTTCTGTTAATTTGCTTGTGTGGGTTAAAGTGTCTTGAATTGATTGTAGTCACCAAACAAACCTGTGCCAGTATGTCAGGCTAAACCCCCCCTTTTTTACTTGTTAGAATTAGGATTAGAACTAAACCATTGAGATTTTAACATTGGTTTGACTTAGTTAGAATTAGCTTAGAATTAGTTAACTAAAATATAATATATTGAGAGATTTAACATTGCTTAAAGGTTCGACACCCACTTACCAGAATATACCATCGACAGGTTACACTGCCTTGTTAAAGTGATATTTTTGAGTTAAGTACGGCATAAAAATAAATTTAAAACTTAAAATATCATAAATAAACACCACACAACGACACATCAAGTTTTTGGTGCCGTGGCCAGGGAGTGAAAACTAATCTTGATTTTTATTTTATATATTGGTTATTAGATTAGATCTAACCCTTAGGAGTAGTGTAATTTAGTTTAATTGTTTCCTTGTATATTTGTGTGTTTTATTGTTCATTTTATTGTTTTCCTAATACACTATTATGGTCAATAACTCGATACGGCGTATCCACTTTCATTGAATACGGCGTATCCAACCTTTTGTCTAATACAACGTATTCGTTCTATCTGCAATAAAACGTATTAAACATCATTGTATATGGGTTATTGAAAAAAATGTTTCATCATATTTCTGCTAAGTTTATTTTCCTTGATTGCCTTTACTTTGTATCATGTCTTACTTTTCAGAGAGCAGATCCGGGGACTTCGTCCATATACTTTACACTATCCAAATAGAAAGTTAACGATGGGAGGAAATGTTATACAAGTTGAGATTGTGTGTACATGAGTTGTTACAAAGTGTGCAATATTACTCACGATGATTGTGAACTTTAAAGGAGTGATACAAGAAGAGGTAAAATATGACTCAAGTTGCTCAAATAATGATACTAATGTTCATACCGGAAGAACCTCTAAGAAGAAAATCATGGACGAGCCAGTTGATTCAATCGAAATCCCTCATCCAATGATCAACCTTATAAAACCAAATGCACTGACAGCTAGCCTTCATATAAGATCCAAACGCCACTATTCCTGTTCCCTCGAAGATTATGGAAGGAAAAAGAAGAAGATCAACTGGAAAAAGTTTTAGAAACCTAAGCAGCTCCACATAAATATGCCTTTCATCTAGGGAGAGACCTATTGCCAAAGTATGCTAAATTTCTTAAAGGTTTGCTGACAAATAAGGCTAGACTCGAAGAAGCTTATACGATAACTATAAGTTAAAGGTGCTCAGCAGTATTGTTAAACAAGCTTCCATCAAAAGAAAAAGACCCAGGGAGTTTTACTATTCCTTGCGACATTGGCCAATTGCATATCAACAACGCTTTAGCAGATCTTGGGGCTAGCATAAGTTTAATGCCATACACGATGTATGAAAAATTAGGGTTAGGTGAACCAAAAGGCGGTGGGTACAAGATGATCTTAGAATCGCGGTTAGATGCAATCTATTTATTTATACCCCCTTTTAGACATTTAGCAAATTAAAGACGTAAAGCTTATCTGGGGTATTATTTCATAGTACAACAAGTCATAATCATAGAAAACGGACTCAAAATAAGAGTTTTAAAGATAAGTTATTATTCTTTATTTCATCAAAGTTTTTACAAACAGAGGTCCTAAAATCTACATGAAAAACATAAAGTTTGAATGATAAGAGTTTAGCCATCTTCAAGTCTGTGCCAATCCTGCCATAAGATGCTTAGTTACTGAGATATAAACTGCTAAAAAGTCAAACTACATTGGTTCGAGTGAATTCATTGGTTTATGTTTAAACAGTTTGTATTTAAGTCATCATCAACAGTAGGTTACGTTTGTTATACACCAATAAGTGTAATAATTGGCAATGAGTACCATTCTATTATCAGCAAATAACTATATTTATTTTCCCTAAGCTCATGACTCCAAGACCTTGAGATAATCTATAATCATTTAAAATTGCTCCAATGAGTACCTTCTGCCAAGACCCGCATTGTGATTCGAATGAAGTGTGTTTGGTACCAGAAAAGTATAGGTACACCAAAGGGTAGTTCAGTTCCTAAATTGAGATCTACTACGTAAAAGTTATTATAGGTTCATGATAGTGGGGTCTTAATGGCAAAGTAAGGACTTTAGGCAATTTATATTTCAGGATAGCATATAGTTGGAAACATACTCGTTTTATGGTTAATAGCCATGTATCCCCCTCGCGGGTTTATGAAACATTATGAAGATTTAAACTTGCGAGGCTATGAACTCACCTTAACAGGGAAATTTGATTGATGGAAAAATGTTTATCAAGTGAACAGTATCAGCATCGTCATGGCAACCTGGGTGGTTATACTGTAAGTCTTAGTGTGTTTGGTTTTTTGTTCAAAAACTTTTTAAAGTTTTAATGTATTACATTTCATTTATTAATTTATAGATAAATATTGTTTCACTGTTTGGGCAATCATATCCAGAGGTCATGCAGTTAGTTTGAGGAGCCATGGACACTTTAAACCGTTAAAACAGCGAACTCGTCTAATACAAATAACCCAAATGGAACCCTCACATGAATTATCTAAAGTAATCGTGATATCGATAAGATTTTTAAGTATTCTTCAATATCTGGTCGATGTTAAATTACGTTAATTATATAACGTATGTGTTTTTATTAATGCGTCAAACAGATGATTTATAATTTAATTGTTGTATGTTTTTAATATAATCGAGTTTTATAATATTAATATATATTTTTATAATTTTTATAAAAATATTATATTTTATATTTTTTAGTTTGCAAAAATGGCTATATATACCCTTGATTTATAAACTTTTACAAATTTAGTCCTTCATATATAAAGTATATATAATTTAAATATTTAACTTTAGAACTTGGCAAAACAGCCCCTTGTAGTTATAACTTTAGGAAAATGACATTTTCAGCCCACCTAGTTATAAATTTCAAAAAGTTACGATATATACCCCTATGCATGAAAACATTTGCAAATCAAGTCCAAAATTTATAATTTTGATATTTTTTAAATCCAAAAGAGTTTTGTAGGTCATGGCTTATTAGAATAAGCTAAAATAAGATGTTATAACGTAACAAAAGTTTAGAAAAAGGATTCGTTAGCTAGAAAATCAAAACGGGTCGTTTTTAGGGTTTTAACAAAAAATGCATGGGTTTGAGGATTCAAGGTTTTAACAAGGGTTCATATAGGATCTTAGGAGTCTTATGAATATTCTAAAACATATTATGAGGTTATTGAGCAAGATTATAAGCTTACTTGAAAAAGTTTATTTTGATATAACATTGTTAATGGTACGTTAAATGGATAATGTACTTGGTAAAAATAATATTAGAATATTTACTTGACATATTAGGATGTTTACATGATATAAACATAGATATAGATGGCATTGGTAGAGGTTGCGTGAGCTCGTTTACTTTATAGATGCAAGTTACGTTGCACAATGAAATAAAGCAAAAAAATTTCCCTATAAAAAGGTGGTATATATATAGATGGATATTATAGTGCATCTAATTTAATAGATGGATAATTACAGTGATGAAAATTACGGGTTGTTATAGTCTCCATCCCTTAAAAGAAATCTCATCCCGAGATTTAGTTGGATACCGAAGTGATGTTTCAAAACAGATGTGGATACTTGGCATGAATTTGATCTTCGCGTTCCCATGTGAATTCAGGTCCTCTTTTCGATTTCCATCTTACTTTGACTATAGGAATATGACTTTGTTTCAGTTGCTTGACTTCTCGATCCATAATCTCTACTGGCTCTTCCACAAAGTGAGTTTTTTATGATCAACAGCGAAAATGGAAGATAATTGCAAGCTTTATAGAAAGCTAAGGCTTTTTCATAATGGGGGGGGCAGGAATATAAGGGCTATTTATTTTCATTTTTTATGTTTCATTGGAATGACAATGGATTCGTCAGATAAGCATTTCTTTAGAATAGAAATGTGGAACATACTGTGGACATTACTGAGCTCTTCAAGAAACTCAAGTTTATATGCCACTGTGCCAATCCGTTCAGGGATTTTGAAAGGTCTAATGTACCGGGGATTAAGCTTTCCTCGTTTTCTAAATCGGATAACACCTTTGCGAGGTGACACTTTTAACATAACACGATCTCCAACTTGAAATTCTAAAGGCTTTCGCCTTACATTGGCGTAACTTCTTTGTCGGTCTCTTGCAGCTTACAAGCATTGTCAAATTTGCACTATCTTTTCAGTGGTTTCATGGATTATTTCTGGTCCCGTAAGTTGAACATCTCCAACTTCGGCCCAGCAAATAGGTGATATGCACTTTCGACCATAAAGTGCCTCAAATGGTGTTGATTAATAATGGGCATGGTAATCTTTTTGTAATGGAATTTTTACTAATGGTAAGTGTTTTTCCATCCTTTTCCATAAATCTATATCACAGGCTTGAAGCATGTCTTGAGTGTTTGGATGTACCTTTCAATTTGTACCTTCGGGTTTAGGATGATATGTCGTACTCATATCTAATTGAGTACCCAAAGCCTTCTGTAATGATTGCCAGAATCTGGATGTAAAATGACTGTCACGATCTGAGATGATGGATATTGGTACTCTATGCTGGGAGATTATTTATTTGATGTATAACCTTGTAAGGGTTTCCATACTATTTGTCTCTCGGGTAGGGATCAAATGTGCAGATTTGGTAAGGAGATCGATAATGACCCAGATTGTGTCATGTTTGTTTGATGTTTTGGGTAGTTTTGTGATGAAATCCATCGTTATTCTTTCCCACTTCCACATAGGAATCTCCGGTTGTACCAGTAATCTAGATGGCTTCTGACATTCTGGCATTAACTCTAGAACATGTCAAATATTTGCAAACGAGTACTTCAGCGATGATTGACTTCATGTTAGGCCACAATAGAGTTTTTTAGATCCTGATTCATTTTGTCAGAACCTGTGGTGAATGGAATACTTTGATTTTGGATCATGCATGATTAGTCTCTCAGAATTTCAAAAGGGTGGTAACATAGCTTCGGTTTTTAATACAACGTATTCCATCAGGACATATTTCAAATGCATTGTCCATTCCTCGTAAGTTTTTAGCCTTGATGTTTTCTTCCTTGATTGCCTTAGTTTGA
Source organism: Tanacetum coccineum (assembly GCA_026074375.1). Lineage (NCBI taxonomy): Eukaryota > Viridiplantae > Streptophyta > Magnoliopsida > Asterales > Asteraceae > Tanacetum > Tanacetum coccineum. The sequence continues at coordinate 19,387 of BQNB010021792.1, read as the reverse complement.
GCTTTACGAATTTGTGATGGTAATTTTGGATGAATGGTCATAACTAATGATCTAACTCGGAGTGGTTTGATTCGTTCCTTCTGGCTTAAGGCATCTGCTATGACATTTGCCTTTCCAGGATGGTAGCGAATTTCACAATCGTAATCTGCAAGCAATTCTAGCCAACGGCGTTGTCTCATGTTCAACTCTTTCTGATCAAGGATATGTTGAGGACTTGTATGATAAGTGAACACTAGTCATTTGGTGGCTTACAGATAGGGTCTCAAAATTTTAAGAGCGAACACTACTGCTCCTAATTTCCATAGATAATGAGTGGTATAGTTTTCTTCATTAGGCTTAAGTTGTCGGGATGCATATGCAATAACCTTCTCTCTTTGCATTAACACCGCTCCCAGACCTTGATGGGATGCATCACAGTAAACAACAAAATCATCATTTCCTTTTGGTAATGCTAAGATTGGAGCTTCACATAGCTTCTGTTTAAGCAGTTGAAAAGCCAACTCTTGGTCTTTTCCTCAGATATACTTCTTGTTTTTCTGGGTTAATTCAGTCAAAGACTTTGCAATCTTCGAGAAATCTTTGATAATTCTCCGATAATAACCGGCAAGTCCTAAGAATTGACGTATTTTTGTGGGTGTAGTAGGAGATGTCCAATTCTTAACTGCTTCCATCTTGGCGGGGTCAACATGAAGTCCTTGACTATCAATTATGTGTCTATGAAATTACACGATACGAATCTAGAAATCACACTTGGAGAACTTAGCATACAACTTCTCTTTCTTGAGTAATTCTAGGATTATTCTCAAATAATTTGCGTGCTCTTCTTTATTATGAGAGTAGATAAGAATATCATCGATGAACACTATTATGAATTTATCCAAGTATGGTTTACACATACGGTTCATGAGATCCATGAATACAGAGTGTGAGTTAGATTAACAAAATGGCATCACTTGAAATTCATAATGTCCATATCTTGTTCTGAAAGCAATCTTGGGAATATCTTCATCCCTGACTATCAGTTGATGATAGCCTGATCTTAAGTTAATCTTTGTGTAGACACTCGAACCTTAAAGTTGGTCATATTAGTCATCAATCCTGGGTAATGGGTAACGATTCTTTATAGTAAGTTTATTCAACTTCCCGGGTACATCGATAACTCTTGAAACATCCGTGGTTTCTTTTTGGCAAAATAAGATAAAGTGCTCCTAAGGCGAGGTACTTGGTTAGATTAAAACCTGATAGGACTAAACTCTTGGAAGTTGGTTAGATAGTTCATGCATTTCTGAAGGAGCTAATCTATAAGGTGCTCGGGCTACAGGTGATGTTCCTGGAATTAAATTGATTTGGAATTCTACTTGGAGGAAAGGGAGGAAGGCAGGTAGATCTTAAGGAAAAAACTTTCTGGGAATTCTCTTACTACTTAGGTATCTTCTAGTCTTTTCTCGTCTGACTTCTTTTCCATTACTTAGGCTACAAAAACTTGACAACCTTGGGATATATATCTTTTGGTTTTTATACAAGATATGAGACTTAGTCGGGGTATGTTTCTTATGTTCACCTCGAATGATCAAAGTTCTCCTTTTGATTGGGGACAGTTGGACAACTTTCTCGTCACAGATAATTCTAGCATGATACTTGGATAACCAATCCATGCCAATGACGACGTCGAAACTACCGAGTTTGATCGGCATAAGATTAATTTCAAAAGGTTGGTTTAACAAAGTCAGGGTGCAACCATGGATAACGGTCTTGTTGGGTTAATAGTTTCCGTCAGCTTTTCGATATTGTAAATCGTATCCTATTGTATTGGGTGGAATATTTAGCATTTGAGGCAACAGATATGATCGAAGCTTTAATCGATCTAGTTCAAATAATACTCTAGCTAGATGTTGGTTTAGAAGGAACATACTCATGACTACATTCGGGTCTTGGTGAGCATTCCTATCCCTCAGCATGTAGGCTCTTCCCTGGGCATTGTTATTGGTGGTCTTTCGGCACTGATTTGCATAATGCCCTTTCTCTTCACTTGTATGACAAAGTAAATGTCATTCGGTAGCAGATTACTTCTATGTGGTTAGCCCTTTTTTGTTTCTACAGTTCTTGGTCAGATGGCCCACCTTGTTGCAAGTATTACACTTGACAGTGCAAGGTCATATGTGATGCAGAGTGCATTTCTTACACAAGGGACGGTTTCCAGTATACCTATTGTTTTCAGTTGGGAGAGTGACGCATAAAGACCTGAAGGTTTCAGTCTTCTTGTTCTGTTGTGGGTTGAGTGTTTAATTGTAGCGGTTGTTGGTGTTACAGGTAGTTGTTGTTAGTTGAAAGTTCTTTTATCTCATACTTTGTTTTGATATTGATACTTGCACCGGAGTGTGCTTTTGTTACATGTTCCATTAGCCATATAGGCTATGTTATTTCTTCCTTTAGAGTTGGAGGTTTTAGAGGCTGTCTATTAGCGGTAAACATTCCTTCAATACTTTGAGGCAATCCCCCGATGAAAAACTTCATCATTTTCTCATATTGGCACCATAGTAGGGACTCTAGGTTGATCTGCCAATTTCCTGGAATCTTCTCACATATTCCTTGAGATCATTCCCTTTCACAGTCAGATGGTAAAATTCGTCTTCTATCTTCTGGACCTCAGTTCAGGGACAATACTTCTTTATTAAAAGCTTCTTGAATTTAAACCCAGGTAATCTTTAAGCTTCTTTCTATCCCAATAGGTTGGCAAAAACAATTCCTAGGATTAGAGGATTCTTCAGTTATAAGTACCAGTAGCAAAACTTCACCTTTGCACGTCTTCGGTACAGTTTTTTTTTGGCTTTAACGGGAATACACTGATTCAGTTAGCTCAAACCAGCGGATAAGTCCAACAGCTCCTTCTGAACCTTTGAAGTTGATAGGTTGGCAGTCTGAAAATCTTATGTAGCTACCAATGTCTTGCTATCAAGTGCTTCTCTTTCTTCGTGTGATTTCCTATTGGTTTTGTCAGCAATTTGCCATTGTTGTTGTTGTGATTCAGAGCTGATGGTAACACTGTCAGCAACTTGTTTTATGATGGCAGCTTGAGTCATGAATGGTGCTTCAGATTTGATGTCCTTTTGGGAGTCATTTCTATTAACTTAAGACAAAAAAGTAATAGTATGATATCACAAGTCTTGAAATGCTTAAAATGCATGGCTTTTTTTACTTTAAGCATTTTAACAATAGTGATATTGAAATCTAAATATTATTTGATATGGTTATAATAATGCATCTAATTTTTTAGATAGGCATGGTGATGATTCATAATGATGATCGACAACGATAATGATGCACTTTATTAATATTTACTCGTGTATTGTTATCTCAGGGCGTTGGATATAAGATTGAATAATATTAAATCTGTAATATGAAATCAACAAGGTATAACGGGAATCACCATTTTATTATATCTATGAAACAACTTGCACTTTGTAGGTACATAGTTCATTTTGACAAGTGTTGTATGTATACCACACATCTGTGGCTAGGTTAAAAGCTATAACTAGTGTTTAATCTTAGTAGTTTGATGGTCCTCTTGCTGGTTATTGTATTCATAGATTGAACCAGAGACTTTCCTTATCTGCTTGGTGACGAACCTGGATATCTTCGATGATTTGTTCTAGATTAGCAATCCTGGAGCGAGCCAGAGCAATCTTATTGTTATTTCCCATTTGCTTTCTTTGAATTTTAGCAATTTGAGGACGAGATTCTCGGAGTTCAGCTTCCAGATTGTCAAAATCTTGTTCTATGATCACCTAACCATTTCCGAGACCTTTTATTTTGTCTTCTATGTGTTCAATGCGGTCGAGAGAGAGTTTATCTAGGTGATTCAAAATTTCCTCAATTTACTCCTCATAACGTTCCAAACTTGTCTTACAAGAGCTTTCTCCTAACTCAAATGCTTAAGGTAGGGCAGAAGTAGAGGAGGATGATTGGTCACGACATCATTTCTTAAGTGGCAATAATTCCTCAGGAAGAAAGAATTATTGAGGATTAAACATTAGAGATGACATTGAAGATGGAGGCACAATAGTTGGCGGTGGAATAGGTGATTCTTTAGCATAATATGCTTGCATGACCTTCATATAGGGGTCAACATGAAAAACTGAAAGAGTTGGTGAAGCTATTGGAACTAATCCAAATGAGGTTATTCGTAGAGATAGTAATACAGTTTTTTCCTGGTGAAGCTGGGACATAGTTAGGGAAGCCAGTATATAGTTAGGAAAGTTGAGGAAAAAGCATCCCTCATAATTCAAAGTTGGGTTAGGTTGGGAAGAAACATCACTTGTTAACAACCCTGTTGGTAAAGAAATAAGTTATTTTATAAATAATATATGTTATGTACTTGTCATTACTATTCCGGGGAAATGTCAGTGCATAGAGGTACTTTGTCTTGGATAGAAAAAGAAAAGTAGTTATAGTTAAGGTTTCAACCTTGTTCTCTATAACCGTGGCTCTTGATACCAATCTATAACACCCCCCAATTGTATACATTATACCAGCGGAATCTAGGGAATTTATTTTCATAGTACAACTGTTCATTTTCATAGAAAATGACTCAAAAGAGACGTTTTTAAAAGATAAGTTATCATTCATTATTTTATCAGAGTTTTTACAAACAGAGGTCCCAAAATCTACATGAAAACATAAAGTTTGAATGATAACAGTTTAGCCATCTTCAAGTCCGTGCCACTCCGTGCCATAAGATGCTCAGTTACCTGAGATAAACATGCTAAAAAGTAAACACAAAGTTGAGTGAAATTCATAGGTTTTAAGTTAGAGTTTGGAATACAAGTCATCTTAACTGTGGGGTTACGTTGTTATACTCTATACGTATTAATAATTGCAATGAGTACTATTTATTATAGATATACAGTATTATTGCCCTTAAGTCATGACACCGTGGGGACCTATGAGATACATCAATAATCACAAGGAAGTTTGCTCCAACGGGTGCCTTTTGCACAAACACCTGTATAGTGATTCAAATGAAGTGCGTTTGGTTACCAGAAAGTATAGGTACACCAACGGGGAGTTCAGTCCCAAATAGATCTATTCACAGCATTCGCGCTTACTCCAAAAAGTAATTAACGGTTCATGATAGTGGGGTCTTAATGGCAAAAGTAAGGACTTAGGCAATAATATAATAGGATAGCATATACATGGAAAAACACTTGTATTCATGGTTTATAGAATGTATCCCCCTCGCGGGTTTATGAAAACATTAGAAGATTTAAAAATGCGTGGTATGAACTTGTATACATTCTCATTTTTAAGTCATTGTCGACAATTATTATTAGTACTATTTATTTTTAGTCGATACGGCGTTACTTTTTATTTTTTGTTTTTGAGCTTGAGAATTGAGTTGACTAGAAGAATAACCATTTAATATGAACGGTCATCAAATAAATTATGGTTTTACATCATACCAAGTACGAATAATTTTACTAGGTAGATAATTATGTACGTTGCGTATTTTATTTTTATTGGTCACGTAAAAGGGTTACGTTTCCGTTAAAAATGCATTTGGTCGACACCCAGAAATTACCTGAATTCTTGACTCGAACAATACCTAGTATTAATGCCTAAACACAAAACTTGACCAAATCTTGTGTTAATAACACAAAATAGCCGAATGTGGGTACAAAAAGCCCACATAAATCTTCCTTGGTGTACTAGCTAAATCAAATCTTCTAAATCAAATCTTCTAAATAAATCCTAAAGTACTAGTACATCCTCAAACTAATTAAGGATAGTACTTAATGTCTCCTACTAGCCAAATGTACATTGGTTAATAACCAATTGTCCCTTTTGAGTCCTCTAGGCCACGGTTAACAAGGAAGAAACACACAAAATCCTTAAGATTTCCTAATCTAACTAAATCTTGTACAACACTTGGCTAATTAAAGCTTGTACTTAGGTGGTTTAGCAAGAAACAATATATTTAAGTTTCTTCAAACTCGTATTAACCATGCTGACTTTAGGAAGTTCTTTTGGAACCTCAACTTTGGTGGGTCTACTAGAAAGAGTGGGTTCTGGAGAATTCACAGAATTCTGAGACCAAAAGGCTTGTTCAGCAGATAATTCAGTTTGTGGAACAAATCGTTTTTCAAAATCTTGAGAAAGTTGATTAAGAACAGCATAATCGACTGGTGTAGTATTAACTTTCTTTTCTAACATCATAAGATCTTTTTAATTTTAAAAGCATTTTTGAACACTCTCTTCAGCAAGCATTAGGGTCTCTTCGGAGCCAGGAATCTCATAGCCGTTGATCACTTTTATTTGAATTTTAAGCCATTGGATGTCTTTGGTGATGTGTTCAGACCAATGGGAAGCTGCCACGTGTGCAAGATGATGTGGAAGTGGTAAATACGAGGTGGGTTTGAGTTGAAAGAGACGGGAAAAGGATTTAGGGAAAGTTGGGTTAATTCGAGATTTGGCGAGAAAATCGGTTAGAGACGGTTATAGAGAAAAGTTAACCCGCGTCTGGTTTGAAACTTTGGCCTATTTGCATAACTAGTCCCTCTGTTTCTTCCTTCAAGATGTAGTGTAAAATGAATTTGAAATTTGACAGTTCTGGCCCTCGTAGTTTAGTAAACAAGAAATGGGCTTTTTGGTTTGGGCTTTTGTTGGGCTTTTGTTATCCAAATATTATAGAAGGGCCCAAAGGGTAGTTTAGTAATTTTGCATCCTCTTCAAAGGGTATAATGGTCTTTTTCCTTCAAACTTTTGCCCTTTTCTTTACTTTCTTGTCTTTTCTCTTGTGTCGGGCTGATCAGGCTTTGATATCTTTCCTCGTGCCTTTACTTGATCACTTGTCTTTTCCGTTTCTTGTCGGTTTTGGTCGTTTTTGCTCTTTTTGACTTTAATATCCTTTCCTGCACAAAAGCACACATATTTCCATCTTTTGGCATATTTTTTTGGCTTTTATTGGCGAAATCTTGGGTATTTTATGTATACAATTTAACACTTATCACCTGTATAGCTTGATTTATCATATTAGTCTCCACATTTTCAGGATTGTGTACCTCAGCAAGAGCATCTGAACCATAATGAGATAAATTCGCCATGAGAGCAACTTTGGCAGTATTGAGTTCATCACAATCAGAGTCATATGCATCCAAATCATCGGCTTGATAAGAAGCATTGTGGGTAATGACAGTCTGTGTGGCTTGACCTTTTGCAATTCCTGGATCTGCCAAGAATGCTAATTCCTCCTCATGTAGAATTTGGCCATTTGCTTGAGCTTGTACCAGCAACACTTTATCCTTAAACCATGAATCATCTTGTTTCCTCTTAGGTTTAATGCACTGTTTGGACATGTGTCATTCCCCTTTACAGTTGTAACAAATAACAGTCCTTTGTTTCCCAGAATTGCTTCCACTTGCTCCTGGAGTGTAGGTTCTACTTGTGCCCGAAGCAAAAGAAATTTGTCTCCCCTAAACTGGTTGTAAAGTAATTCTGCCATCATTAATGGTAGCTTGTTGCCTAGGGTTTGACGAGTTCCTAAGCTGAGTGTTGGTAGTAGGATAGCGAGATATGACGACAGCTAATAGGAATGACATCATATGGTTAATGGCATCAATGGGATCATCACCTTGCTTGAACACCAGAACAGTTAGACCTAAGTCTAGTGGGGGAAATTCAGGTTGTTGTTGATGTTGGTTAACTGTGGAAGCATATTCAATTTGAGGGATTGATGATGGTGGAGAATAAGCGTTGTGGTGAACTGATGATTGATAATCATTGGATGGATATGTGATTGAAAGAGGTGTTGATGATTGATTGCTTGAGTATTGTTGAGACTGATAAGGTGATCCATACTGTAGAGACTGATATAGTGAAACTTGTGGTTGAAATTGAGAGTTTTGGTATGAGTACTAATGAGTTTGATAAGGAGACTGGGTCATCTGATGGGTTGCAACCAAAGCAAGCGGATCTGAGTTGCGTTCATGCATTAAACGAACTTCATTTGCATGAAATTCATGTTGTCCTAAGTACGCATGAAGCTGATCAATGTTAGTTGTGTGCAAATCCTGAACCAGTTTGACATCTGTTCCAAATTTGCTCCACTCAGGATGAATAGTATTCAAAAACTTGGTGTTCACTTGAAATTATTCCAGTTTCATATTGTAGATGTTCATGTCATTGAGTAGCGATGAAAATCTCAAGTAGAAATCACATAGTGTTTCCTCTTCTTATAAGCAAACTTATCGAATTCATCATAAAGCTTACACTCTCTTTCATGTTTCGTCAATAAAGTTCCTTGCATGAGAAGTTAAATTCTTTCCTAAAGTTCCTTGGCGACTTTATGATTGCTAACCAATGCATAGACCACTGGTGGTAGTCCTTGGAGAATGATATTTGTTGCCTTGACATCACAATCAGCTTGAATTGCTTCCGTAGCAGATAACTCAGAATATTTATTTGGTCTAGTCACTCCATTTTCCTCAATTGAAGGCCAGATAAGTGGACCATTTTCAACGGATTCAAGGATCATTCGTCCATGTTGTCTATTCATCATGTATAGCTCTATTATGCTTTTCCAAGAATCATACATATCTTTTTCCAACATAGGTGAACGATTGTCAGCACCCGAAAGAATTGCTTTGTCAGCAAGAGTCGTCATTGAGAAATTTGTATGTTAAAAGATTATTGTCGGATCGAACGGTGGTAGAAAGAAATTGTGTTGTAATTAAGGTTGTCTTTTAAGTCCTGAGATTTGTTTAGTTCAGTTTCTATTAAACTTGACTAGTTCGGTTATCTTTGAAAAAAATGACTAGTTCGGTGCTTCTTATGTAGACTAGATCGGCACTCACTGAAGATTGACTAGTTCGGTTATCACTGATGTAGACTAGATCGGCACTCACTGAAGATTGACTAGTTCGGTTATCACTGATGTAGACTAGATCGGCACTCACTGAAGATTGACTAGTTCGGTTATCACTGATGTAGACTAGTTCGGTTGTCTCACGAAAATGACTAGATCGGTTATCACTGAAGATTGACTAGTTCGGTTGTCTCATGAAAATGACTAGATCGGTTATCACTGAAGATTGACTAGTTCGGTTGTCTCACGAAAATGACTAGATCGGTTATCACTGAAGATTGACTAGTTCGGTTGTCTCACGAAAATGACTAGATCGGTTATCACTGAAGATTGACTAGTTCGGTTGTCTCACGAAACCCACTTTTTCAAACTCAAAAAGACACGTTTTTGACGATTGTTTTCTGAAATTTTTTGTACCAAAAGTGTTACTAAGCCTATAGGGACAAAAAAAATGAAAACTTTATGGTTTTTTAAACCGAAAAAATTAAAATCAAGATTTTGACTTTTATAAAGCTAACGAACTCAAATGATACAAAATAAGAGATTTTTGTATGAATCTAAGCACACACACCTATATCTAAGGATACTAGATCAAAGCTCCCTATGTAGATGATCTTTTAGCGTGGAATTTAAGCTTAGAAAAAAAAAATCAAAAGACGAGGTCTTTTTTGAAGTAAAACTCACGAACCAAAACAAGTAAACACAAAATCCAAGCACACCATTCCATGCCTCTTGATACCAATTAAAGAACAATCAAATTAACATACATGGAAAGAGGAAGAGAGCTGTTTTAGAGAGAGAGTGGTTGGATGGGCATTTTTAGAGAGAAAATGAACATAAAAGAGAACTTGTATTATGAGTGTGAATAATGAACAACCAACCCCCTCTCCAAAGCATGGAGAGGGTATTTATACCACCTAGTGGCCGGCTAGGCTTGGGCTTCATGGGCTTTCCATGGGCCTTGGGCTTACTTGTTTACTAAATATTAAATTGATTAACTACGGGCTTTGACTAACTATTATTGGAAGTGACCGATACTTTTCGTGTTTCTAACAAACATGGTTCTATTTTCAGTGATCCGTTTTAAGGCAAGGTGTTTTTGTTTTCCACATAAAGGATTGGTTATATCTTGAAAATTGTTTTTGCTAAATAATCACCAAAATGTTTATTCTAATTGCATTAGAATTAATGTTTTAAAAAGAATTGTAACCAATTGAATATACAGCTTCAAAGGGTGCCTTAGATGGGTCAATAAGTCTCTGGGCTGGACCCAAGTTCGAGTATGGAGGTTTTACCCTCCTAGGCAAGGTCTCAAGTTCGAGTCTTGTCTAAGGCGATAGGGGTTTCCTCCCGCGTGCGTAAAGGGAAGGGTGTCATTGCCTTCTGGACCCAACCTGGTTGTGTGGGCTAGCTACGCCTTTTGGGCTAGGGGCCATGTAGCCACAATTGCCGTTCAAAAAAAAAGATGGGTCAATGAGCAAAACATTGTTGGTTGCCAAACTCCCCTCGCTATTAATTAAAGAGCAAAAATTAATAGAAGGCTTTTACAAAGTATGTGGAATGTCTCAGAAAAAAGGCTGTAAAGGGCTTACATTTTACCCAAATAATCATCACTACCACTAAAGTGAGAGGCCAAAGTGGAAACACGATAGCCGGTGTTGCATATGGCCTTGATAAACGGAGCATTCATTGATGCAATGATATCAACCCCATATGCAAGAAACACCCGAGCTTTAGCTTTCTTGCCTACAAATACCTGAGTAATGACTTGCTCATATATATTTGTATATACAATAACACATGACAAGTACTAGAATTTGTTTTAACATAAAACATAGATTCATCCATATGATGAACAGCATTTCTATAGTATAGCTAACATCGAGGGCATATTACGTAAAGTAGAATAGGGGTGTTCAGATTCTAACTTTTTACTTTTTTATCAACAAGTACACTTTCAAGGCTATGGCGATCTTTTATAACAACACTGATGCAAATCTGCTTGGACCCGACAATAAAACAATGATTGGAGAAGGCGAATATGCAGATCCACACGTAGTACCTGCACCACTCACTAATCACATTGGAAAAAAAAGTTTGGTATTACCCACTGCAACAATGTCAAATGCAACACTCCCTCCTCTTGTCGAACCACTATCAGTTTCGTCACTCTTTCAGCTTTTCATGACTCCTACTCCTTTTGACTTTTTGTGAAATATTTATCTTTCGGAAGATGGCAGCCCGTCCATTATTATAGATCAAAAAGCATGAAAGTCCCTCTGCAGAAAAGGTATTATGAGCCTAAAGGTGTTGAGTTCTTGCAATATCGCAGCTTTCTCACTCTCCACTTCTTTATTGGCACGATTAACGTCTCTAAGCTCATCTTGATGCTGTATATTAGTCTTCTGTTGTAGTCTTCCAACCTCATATACATGTGTTCTTGCATTCTCAGCTGTAAATATGCATACCGCCCGTTAACTAAACAGACCTCATAGGCTAGAGCTGTGCACCAAAACAGCGACTAATGTTTTGTAACACAACTTATTTAGGCTGCAAACACAAAAACCTTCCGCATATCAACCTTAATATTCAACGTAACAATTGTACTTGTGTATTAAACTTTATTAGCATCATCGACACAATGGGCATTGTGGCAACGCGTGGGCAAGAAAACCTCGTTTTGAACAATCATTAAAAAACATATAACGAAAAGCATTGCGCATCATTTCTTTGTCGCTGCAACATTGCGGAGATGTTTAGATAGTATATAATTAGTCGGATAGATAAAATCTTGAAATAATCAAATGCATTTTTGTCATGATAGTATATAATTAGTCTGAAAGGCAATTGACATGATATATCTACAGTATTATTTTTGTCATTGAATCATTATTTTGCAATAAAATTGGTTAAAATCTTGTTCAGTTAGCTATAGATTTTGCAATAAGGTATGAAAAACAACTTGCCTCTCTCGTCAACTATCATGATCTCAATACCATCAACAATCTTTCGAAAAACATATAACTAATGCAAAATTGTAAACCTAGCATCTGTGGTCGCAACCACTTGTTCCAATCATTATTTGTTCTTACTACCTGTGGCTCGTTTGATTATGGAGAAGACGAATAACAGAATATGAATCAACAACAAAAACAACAAACAAACAAACTAACTAAAGCAAGCAGATATATGGATCATTGCAAGACCGAGTTCAAGATTAAGTTAACGTTAAATGTAAAAGGCAATTAAGCAAGTCCAAAACAAGAACAAATAATACTAGTACTCTTGATCATCTGCTGTTTTTTTCTTTCCAAATTCCTCCTCATCAAGGTGAGC